>QKMX01263653.1:0-10012 GCA_003401595.1 Venustaconcha ellipsiformis | reverse complement strand
TCAATGGTTTGTTGCTGTCTCTCAACGAGACGTAATTCACATCTTTTTCCATTGCACATAACAAAATAAAAATTTGCCGCCACCAGTCATACTCAAATTGGCATGTATGTCCAAAAAACTTTTGTCCGTTCCATCTTTTATTTACAAGAATCTGAATATTCATTTTTATTTTTCAGTGTTGGTTATTAACACTTTTTAAGAGGCTTATTTAGCATGCTTTCTGATTAAAATTTGAAAGTTAAATCCATGAAGTGAATCTTTGATTCCTATCTGGTGCCAGAGACAATTGCACAAAGAACTATCTTTAGCAAAATTTGTTTGAAATATGGTTGAATGGAAATATTAGGATTGTGTTTGTCTTATCGGTATAGTTATACTTTTATGTAACCTTTCACAGAATCCCAGGTTTTCTAAAGATCTTAAGCAATGCAACACCAATTTTTTGTGTATATTTCACTTTTTGAAGAATACATTTCTTTTCTTTGGTGGTGAAAACACTAACTGTAGTGGAGCTTAATCAGAAAGTGGCATTAAACCCAAAGATGAGACACTGAATGGTTAACCATTAGTGGTGCATGCACAAAATAAACTCTAGCAAATTACACTCTTCAACATCTAAAAAAATTCCTTACTTAAAAAACCTGTCTTCATTAAGTTTATATAAAAAAATTTACAGCTGCTATGTATATGTGCCATTTTTAAAATTAAAAAAATCCAGGATAAAGGTTATTTTATTTATGATTTAAGCAGACTGAAAATTTTGGAATTCTTTGCTAGGGAAAATTCTGTCATACCAGCATTGATGACTTCTTGTATTTTCTCATTAGTTCCATCAGTGAGGTAAGATAGTGCCCAGCAGGTGTCCGTCAACACGTCCTTGTCTGGACTGTAAAGCAGGCGAGTCAGTGTTGGCAAGAATTGTTTTACAATTTCAAAGCGAGGGGGAGGGTTTTTGTTGCGGCACAAGTTTGACAGTGTCCATGTTATATTTCTCAGGAATGGAGCCTGAAAGAAAAGGAAACCTCTTAATTTTCACACGAAAAATTCTCCTTAAAAACTCAGTCTTCAATGAATTATATCATATCCATTTAATTTGACATTGTTGATCTGGCTTTTGATAAGGATGCTCAATCTCCATTTCTGCATTGCACATCTAAACTAGATTTCAATGTTTTTACTTTGTCATTGCATATAAATTTGTATCAGTAACTATTAAGATAATGGACACTTTTACAAAATTAATAAAACATAACATTTTAATGTGGTTGTATCAGGACAAGGTGGTCCATTAAATGCATGAGCACAACTGTTGCAAAATCTTGTTTATTGAAAGTGAGTGCATTATATCTGACATTGGTTTGTTGTTTATTATTGAATTATCAAGTGTTTCAGCGTTTTATAGAAAGGTCCACAAACTACCTTCGTTAGAAAAAGTAAACTAGTAGTGTGATGACAATGGACCAACCTCATAATAAATTTGACATGTTACTTGCATGAAAAATCAAATATCCATTTTTACTTGAGATGTTTCTTTTTGATGTCTTGTGACCATAATCTATCAGTGTGAATGAATGAAAAGTATATAATCTTATGCCATTCAATTATAGTCATTCTGTGCAAAGTTTGAACTTGTGAGCAGTTTCCTGAGGTTGTGATATTTTTCATTTCTCTTGCAACTGCCAAATCCTTGTCTTTGTTGTAGGTAGTTTCACTTTTAGTGTTGGTTTTCATGTTTCAAATTTTTTATGCATTTGCACATTTATAAGAATTTTTATTCCAGGATGCGACCAGGCATGTACATTCAAGTACAATGGTTCTGCACATTGATGCAAAATGTGGCAGCTACTCCACTTACTTTTTAAACATATTTCCAAACATATTTTAATTTGATTGGAAGTCAACCACTGCTCTATTGGATTAAAGACCAATGTCTTGTTTTATTCCCCCTTTTTTACTGCATGGACACATCCTGACAAACATGTGAATTGAGAAGTAAACCTTACCGGTGAATCATTTTTAACCAATCTCAGCAATGGTTCAACAATACCACAGTCTGTCACATAATCTCTCAGATCAGCACCATCACCTGCAAGAATAGGGAAACATTTAATGTAAAACAAGAATTAGGCATCAAACTACAATTGCAAAGTTAAAGAGATGAGGCAACACCACTGTTGTGGAATCATTTTTAGTGGAGATTTCTTCAATTTGAGCAGCCCTGTACTCAGATGGACAAGAAAAAGATCACCCCTCACTTCTGCTCCAAACCCTTGGAAGCGTGCTATTTGTTGCAGACCTGATATGGAACAAGTCTGTAGCTTACATTTACTGTGCAAGGCACTTGAACCAAGCCCAAGCAAGTTTTTTAATGACTTGGCATGTTTCAATGTTCAGTAAAGACCTCACCTGCAATGTTTCCAAGGGCCCAGACAGCCTGCTCACATACATTGTAACTTTGTGACCCAAGGAGTTTGATGAACTGAGGTACTGCTCCAGAGTTAACCACAATCCGTGTCTGCTCACTGGTACCAGATGCAATGTTTGTCAGTGCCCAGGCTGCCTCAAACTGAAGGTCTGGTCTGTTGTAAAGAAAACAGGAATTTTCTAAGACCAATGCTGAACGAAGCTACTATTTTTGTCTGTGTAACAAAGTATTTGTGGCCATCAAAGACATTGGTATGTGTGTGAAAGATCAGAAGATTAATTACCCATACAAATATGAAATCTGTACCCTCACCAATGCTATGCTAATTTTATTTTTTTTACTGGCATATTCAGTAACTGATTAAATGTCTCAACATAAAGACATTTCAGATTTGCTCTACATGTAAGATACAGTACTTTAATAACCAATAATGCAAAGTTTCTCCGTTGCTTTGCCAATAATCTGGTGTGTCATGCAGGGAGTAAGCTACATTAAGTCCCTACTGGTGGTTTACCCTGGACTTAAACAGTAACCAATTAGAATTCATTGCAACATATACATCGCAAGTGAAACCATGAAATTAAAACCTAAGTAGACAAGATTAGAACTAACAGTAACTTAGATTAATTGTTATCAAATGACAAGTACTTCATTATACAAGAGGAACACATCTTCATATTGAACATGCAGTTTAGACAAGATATCTAGCACGCAATTAGTTGCGTTGAGACATTACAAACCATGTCAGCTTGTTAATTCATAGAACATAAGCGGATGTTGTCGATAGGTTTTCTTTTTTACCGAACAAAAAAGGTGTCTATGCCTGCCATTAATTCCCTTTAAAAAATTAAAGGGGTAAAGAACTAATAATATTCATGACATTGAAGATTAAAGTAACCAGCATAGGCCACATATCAATTTCTATTGATTCTCCACCTTTGGACAAATGTGTAGCAGTATGGCAAAACTATAGATATATTGATAAATGGTTTCCCACCCCCTGACATAAAAAGATATGAACCAAGATTCAAAGCAATCAATTCTGTCACATTCCATCCAACAAGGCCAACAGATGTGGAAGAAATATGAAGATTTGAGAACATTTGCATCATTATATGACCATGAATTGTAAAAAGTGTCCCAATGGTCCATGAACCAGATAATTGGTGAAAAATTTGCTCACTTAAATATACCCGGAATTGCCTACCCCTTCCAATGAAAATTATTAAGGCTGGTCAAGAAATATAGCTGAATTAAATAGTAAGGTGATTAAAAATACTAAAAACTATTGACAAGCATTTATTAATGGATAAAATGTGGCCTTCTGGCTACGCAATAAATGAATTCAGTTGTAAACAATCCTTAAGGGAACCGAATGGTCCAAGAGACGATTCAAACACTTGTTTAGTCATATAAACCAATAAGCACATGCACATTTTAAAACTGATTTTCTTTGCTGTGAGATTCTTGATAGAATTTTAGATTCTTGCCTAATGGAAGTTTTCTAAGAAGTTTACAATCACAAGATTCTCCACTTTCACATTAATTCTGGCAGAAGATTTTTCAGCTGCCAGGTGAATCAAATATGGGCAACCAGAGCAATACAGTTCTGGCTGTTGATGTAAGAAATATTTTAAATAGTTCTTTGTTTTTTCCATACATCACATTAGCATTAACACATCCAAGTGAAACTAAATTATAGGAAAGACATTTTTAATTTCAGAATCAATTTAAATATATATTCTCCAGTGGCCCCCTCTTCACAAATAGACAATGTTGTAGAAATAATTTGCCCTTCCTTATTATCAAAATATCTTACCACAACTGGATATTGCCTCAAGTCCAAGTCACTACTACCTTCTGTGGCAACAGAAAAGGCTTAGCATTTTATATTAACAATGTTTTCCTACTTTCTCAAAAAAAGTTAATTTACAGTTGCTAAAGTTCTACCCCTGCAGTTTATTTGGCGACTATTTTAGAGTCTGGGAACATGTTGACAAACATACTTGAATGATCTGCTATGCCTATTTGTTGATTTTGTCCCACAATAAATTTTGTCAAGTACTCGATTACTTTATTCAAACAGCCATGTTTCAGGCTTTGGGGGAAACATTTTTAACAACATATCCTGTCATAACTTTAATCAACATGGTACAAATGTCCATTCCACTATCCATGTACCTGCTCATTTATTCTAAAGTAACACACTAAGCTAATCATATTAAAATGGGTCACAAAACTTGAAAATATGTGGAGAGAAGATGAATTTTGGAAAATAAGAAGATAAAGTCTGAATTTAGTATGACGTTTTTTATTCCCTCACTTAAATGCAAGAATTTATAGGAAGGATTCAAAAGAGTTGTCGATTTTTCAAGGATAAAATCAACATTACAAAAATGTATGGAATTTTGATTATAGGAATTATGCTAATTTGTATTATAAAAGTATAGTGAAGATCGCTGTTCTCACAGCCCATCTGCAATAAGAGAATCTAACCACAATACCTGTCATTGTAAGATAGAAATTCCACCAGTCTGGGGACTATTCCAGCCTGAATAATGTCATTTATTGGCGGATTCCTCTCCTTGGACAGCAACTTTCTGGCTCCTTGGGTCGCCAGAATCTGATTCTTTTCATCATTACCTTGTATCCCGGAAATAATCTCCACTAGTGTCAATCCCTGCACATTTTGCTGTAAAAAAAAAAAAAAGTAAAAAATATTGTAAGACACAAGATCACTCTGTTCACTATCTGTGTCAACTGTTCTGTGCCAAGAACCCCCTTCAAAGTCAGGGATGGAAACAGCCTCCCCCTCCCCCAAAGTAATTTTCCATGCATCTCCAGGGTACGTATAAAATGAACAATTTCACAAATGAAAACGTGTACAAGACTCCAAACCATGACAACATGTAATAAAAGTTTATTATCATTTATTAACTTAATACTTTCATTTTTGTTGACAAATTTTATTTCTGTTGAAGCCATGAAAATATCCAAGTGTTCAAAACGATCTAATAAAATATATTAAACAATGAATACCAGCGCCTGCACAATTAACTTCCGGTATATGGTGTCATGGTATTTTGGTACCTTCTTTCATACTCTAATTACATCCAGAAACAAAGACCCCAATTTAAAAAAAAAAAACACTGCCAACAGTCTGCCGCAAATTTTACCCCCTACCCTCTGGAAAAAGTGGTCTACATTAAAATGACTATTTCCAACTAAACTGAAAAATTTCCATCTCTGCAGAATGCCATCAAAAGAGGCACATTAACAAGATGTTCTTTATGGTTGCTTTGTAGTATTTACCACAGTTCAGCTGTTCTCTGCTCCAAACTGAATGTAATCTGGTGACTTGTGCAAGCTGACATCCCAATTCAAACGGCCAATTCGCAACATAAATTGGTTTATTTTCCGCACAACTGTTTCAAATATTGCCCAACATACCTCTTGCTTTGGTGGTGTATTCTAAAGAATTGTACCATAACAGCCAGGATTTCTAAAGTTTTGCTTAAAATTTGGATTTCCTGTTGAGCAGTTGATCTAACTCATATTCTGACATTGTTGTAGGCTTATCGTCCTCCATTAGGTTAGAAATACCATTTTGCCATTCACTTTCTTCCCTATGTTGTTCACTCTGCACATTTTGTCACCAGTAAATTGAAAAGAATTAAAGTTTCCATCCAGCTATCACTGACCATTATGTCACCTTCACTCAAGGGACCAAATACTGAGCATGTGGAAATTAAAAGCAAAGAGCACAAGTTACATAATCATTCTAGCAGACATTTGACATATATTTGTTATAATTAATTAGCAAAAGTTTCAGGCATTGTTTTGTATGATACACTAAAATGCTTGATGCTGGGCCAACTGTACCAATCAGCTTTAGTTCTACAAATATCACGCCTAGCCTTAACAGGAAAAGTTAAAAAAAATTGAGAAGTGGGGAATTAGATTTTTTGCATGTGGCATGAATCCATGAATTGCTGTAGAAGTCATGAAATTCATGTGGAAAATATTGATGGCTGGCAGCTATGCATCTGCTCTAATATTTGCCATCATATAACATCCACAACTCATACTGTAAAGCGTTGTCACTTCAAATCGGGTGCCATTTTCTTTATAAATATAGACTGGTGCACCAAGTAACTAGAATATCAATAAAATTAATCTGTTAGGCAAAGTCCACTTTTGAAGAACCAGTATGTTTAAATAGCAAATAAGGAAAGTGATCTAAGGTATTCTTATGCAGCAGTCACCTAAGAATATTCTCACATTAAGTGAAATTAAAAAGCTAATAAAAATAGCAAAAACCTTTTATTACTAAATTTTATTTTTAATGTAGTAAAGCATAATCAATAGTTTGGCAGAAAACGTAATCCGGTGAAAAAAGCATAATGATCAAGTCCGAATGGTTGGGCAAGCATGTCTATTGTATATTTTTGACAATCAAATTTATAATTTAACTGATTCTAGTTATATCAAAGCAAAGTGCATGATCAAGGTACAGAAAAATGTGACTTCAGGAAATGGGTCTCTTTCATCTCATGCATAGCATTGAATGATAATACATTTAAACTGCACCAACTGAACTGTATATTTCACACCACTTTGGATTTTATACCAGGCTGTAAAAATGTTTCTAAAAGTTAAGCAAAACTACACTAAGATATGAAGATGTAAATGCAAAACTATATCCATGGAAACTGCAGGCCACCACCACCAATGTAAACGATGTTAAAGATATTTACTTGAACTTGTAACAGGATATAAAATTTTTTAGTGGGTTGCAACCACTCTGAACCAAGTCCCCTCAAATCTTTGGTAAAGTAACACAAAACTAAATTTTTTTGGTGGGGAGGTGATGGCATTGAAACAACACCCATTGCCTGAGGTTCAATACACTGTTAGCAATTTTACTGATGCCATTTAATGTGATGCCTACATATGAGTGAAAATTTTTTTGCTTGTCATTTTGCACACTGACCATTTTCTACGACATTACACTTTCCACATATCACTGACAAGTACCTTATTTCCAGCATCTTGCAGAGGACTAGCGGGTTCATCATAATCATCGATGGCTACATTTCGTCTCTTCAGAAACTGGTCATCCTTCCGCTGCTTTCTTAGTTCCACTGACACTTCATTTCTACGCCTTCTCATTTCCTTAGAAGAAAAATGACAAAAGATTAAAAACCCATTGGCAAGGTGAAGAATTGTTTCATTTAACCCATCTCAAGAGAACGTGTTCAGGTAAATACCCTGTCAGTGACTTTTCCACCAGGATCTTGCAAATTTCAAAATTAGATTGTAACCAACAAGTAAACTGTCGTCCAGACCTCAGACTGAACAATTTAACAGGTCCTGGTTGTTAATGCTTCTGTTTCAATGTTTTTTTTTTTATGTAACAGCAACACAGTGTGATGCAACTTTAAATTACCTAGCCTAATGATACACAGGCACCTTTTGACCCAGTTGTCTTCTGCCCTTCAACATTAGCTCACATCATAAAATGCCTTTGCAAAACCAACATATAACAATTTTGCTGAATCAAAGAAAATTATCCAATATTTTCAAACCAGAATACTTTTTCTACACCATAATATAGTACCCTTGTTCTATATTCCATGGAGTCGTCACAATTCACAATAGACCCAAGTAGGACAATAGATGCTCAAAAGGACATATTCAATAACAGATCATCCCATGAGGTCATCTGGCACACGTCTGGAGTTAGACTTCTTGTCACTGGATCCAAAGCCAACTACACATTAATGGACAGACCTTTGCAAAACATTGAGAGCTAGCAAAAGAGCCAATAAAAAACAAAATTTACATATCAAAGCATTTGGCTATCAGGTCTTTCTGAAACGACATTACTTGCCCACATGTATAACAAAAATGGTTAGTTCAATTGTCTGAAAGTTCTACAGTAAAAACAAATGGTTTCCCATTTCTAAGGAATAACAGTTCAAAAAAAGGGTCAATGTTCCCAAGATAAGTTAGAATGAATGATTTAAAAGAAGTGCAACAGGTATTTTTGTGTCTAAATCAATGAACCAATTTTTAAATGTTTGCATTTGTGGACAATTATCTAAATACTTTATAGACTTGTGAATCTCTTGACTTTTTCTATATTCTCTGAATCTGTTAACTTCCTGAATCATATAACTCTGGAAAATAGATCTTGCGTACAAGGATGGACAAATAAACCTTTGTAACATCTAGCAATTCCTGATGAAAATATATAATACAAACAAATGCATACAAAGTTTAGAAACTTTAGAATTTCTGCTTCATGCAAACAAGTCTAATCTTCAATGCTTACCTATTATGTAGTTGCTATTATTTTCTTTTAGAATCAAAACAACTCAAAAATAAAGTATTGCTTAAATATTAAATGCAAAAATGAATACTGCGAATAAGAGGGCATAATTCAAAAGAACACAGATTATATATATATATAATTTCTTGCTTTACAGCCACTACTCCCTGATAGGCTCTCACTTTTCTCTGTTCTCTCCAAAAGATGTCACTTCCCCCTAAAAATTAAAAAGTCTAGCTTGACCTCTTATCTGGAAGAATTTACAGAACTACTCCATTGAAATGCAGAAATACAATGAGTCGTGTGTGCCAGTTTGTTGGCCACATGGGATGTGAACAACAGTTTTGAAATCAATCAGCTTAAAGAAAAAAAGTAATATTTTAATAGTCATTTACGAGCGTCATGTCAAGAAGTCAACTGCATGTAATATTTATAAGACTGCAAATCACTTATGTTTCCCAATTCCACTAATTATTTTCTTGTTTGTTGAGAAGTTTCTTGTATGTTTACTGACCCTCTTTGCATGGTGTATGTATAGTATAGACATTTTTGTACCACCGATTCAGAACCTTAGACTATTACAATTATGAAGGACAAGATTCATAGCAAATTCTCACATCTAGGCCTCTTCCCTTGTTCTTGTAGACTCTGATGCGGTCCTGGTTCTCTTGGGAAGGCATCTTTGGTGTTATGAAATTCTTTTATCAGATGTGAACAAAAATCTTCTGGAACGTATTTGACGATCTTATTAACAGGTGGTGGCTGCTGTTCACAAAATTCGAGCCTGTTCTATCCAATATTGCTGTATGTAAATATGTGCAAGTGAAGATCAAATAAAATGAATTAAATTCTGTTTAGAGTCGCCAAAAAACCTGAAAAGAGATGATAAAGGAAGCAGTAGAAATGCAGGTTAAATTCAAGCTCTTTGGTCTAATTGCGAGTTTTACAGAAAATCCAAAACCAGGTAGTAAAAAAAAACCCAACAAAACCCCACCCTTAGCACAGCAATCTAACCAAAGAAGAATCTTGTTTAAGCTATGGTAAAATTTTCAAGATGTCTCTCAACCATCACATATTTTGTTAATTTCCTTAATATCATACATTTTATGGAAGATTTACACGATTAAAGATAGCTAGCTTCTTAAATTGTCGCTAAATTTTAATTACCTTTCATCTGTTGTCGTCGTACATTATTTGCACTCCCCGTTGATCTGGAAACTTTATTAATTTATCATAGTTACAATTTGTTTTCG
>QKMX01263360.1:0-10490 GCA_003401595.1 Venustaconcha ellipsiformis | reverse complement strand
CATATTGGTGGATCCGTTTTTTTGTGTTGGTAGCGTTGATTACCAGAGATGATTATTTTGAAATATGTCCACGTATTTTATAAATTCTGCAGATGGCGCCAACACGAAGGAATCAAAATAAACAATTCCAAAAGGATCAATTATATATGCAACATTGTGAGTACCCGCTACAGATCTTTGATCGAGATTGATAATATCTGTTTCTGACAGATTTGGAGTTTTTAGTAATTGGTCACGCATTAAACACCTCTAAAATTCTTTATATGTAATCGCAATGCTGCATTGAGTAAATCAAAGTCAGACATCTGGAAAATCAGCGAGTCCATGGATTTCTTAATACGGATCCGAAGGTGGGCGGTCGAGACCCTGGAAGTCTCAGACCGTGACCTCGTCGTCYTTTTTAGTCCTTTTCCTGTTGCCTTCTTCACAACAATTAAAGCAGCTGTCTCAACTGCAGCTAACGCAGCAGCTTTAGCAACAGTTGGAGCGACTGTGGATATTAATGCTGGGATAGTTGCGAAAAGCGGAAATAATAATTAATTGATTAATACTATCTTTGATCGCAACCACGGAAATATTTAATCGTATTCCTTTATTGGCTCATTTAGCTTCGTTGAATCTTTGAAACTGACGCTCGGTCAACGATAATTTATTTGCACCGGGCATTTGATTGTATTTTAATGACATTTTTTGTGCCGCATTGTGAAGCTAAATATGATTGTAATCCTTTAATCTGACCCGGGGTCAAACTGAGACTGACATGATGATATGACATTTATGATATATATCTGACTTCCAAATACTGATTTAAATCAGCGCTTGCATATTATCTATGGGAGCATCAATAACTCTCATGCGACCACCACCTCCTACAAGGAGCATTGTTTTATCGGATAATATCACGGCGATAGCTCTGTACTCGGCAATGGCTCCTGCTGTCACACGAGTTCAAAAATGTATGTCAACGACGGACTCTCTAAACAAATCCAAATGCTCCCGAGAAAAATAATAAATTGGATACAGCGTTGTAAAATATAGTTGTGATATTTCTAAACCAGTATCAATTCTTTGATCACGACCATAAACGACATCAGACGATGATAGGCATGTTTAATATGATTTTGTTCAAAATTCAACAAAACATCCTCCGATGGTTCTTGATGTCCATTTATTCTCAGTGAAACTTCTGAAACACCGAGTATGTCAAATATCATTGCAGAACATGTCGCGGTGCAGAAATCCCTTTTATTGTCGTACGCCGTAAGAATAATACTGATAATCACGCACATACTAACCTTTGAGAACTGGCTCATCCATGTCAAATGAAGGAATGAATATCCGTTTAAACATCGCTTATAATATTGATCATCGTCTAATACGAAGGCCACTTTGAGGAGTTTTACTTCTTCGAGGCATCTCACTTTCTCTATCAGACTTGCTGCTATATGTTTCCCCCTATTCGGGCAATGACGAAGTCATGGCTGCTAGTTTTTGATTTGCGACTGGATTTATTATTTTGCTAACACTTCTAGGCATCACCTCTGTGCTGGGAAATTTTACTGGCTGAGGTTGGACTGCTCGCTGTATGCGTATTAGTCGTGCTAGTCTATCCTTGATTGAAGATAATGCTTTACTGGTAACGTCACCAAAAGTAATAATACCTTTTTCACGAATAACATCATCAATAGCTTTCATGCCTAATTTGCTTTGATATGGGTAGTGCTTTTTGGGCTACCCTCGAAAATAATCCCCTAAGAACATCACCGAGTGCATCTCCGTAAAATGTACCGTATACAGTTAATCTTGAATTTACTACCCTGACCATATCTGGTCCTCGTTCAGCGTTGTTTATGATCATCTATTTAATTATTTAACTGTTTAGTCAGTGAATTAATTTGGTAAACTTCAGTCGCAATAATAATCATCGTACATTTTATTAACAAAATACCGATAAACGTCAACGTCCATGATTCCACCGGTAAATAATCGCTGATAAATTGATGTGATTTCGTTGATAATTTGTGGAGAATTATTACCAGCTCGTTTTCCACCAACCAGAATTTCTAATCTATCTACCTCAGAAAAGACACTGTTAGGACAAGGAACAAAACCACTTCCTCGACCAGTAATACCCAATGGCGGTTGCACATTTATCTTAGCATGATGAATAATCAGGGATAACTGAGTTTTCTTTTGAAGGGGAATAAAATGTTTTATCGATGGATGTAGATAATATGTCCCGTGTTGTCGTTGTCTCATTCATGATAGTCGTACTAGTCGTTGCTGTGTTAGTTGTTCTAGTTCTTGATGCTGTTCTATTTTGTCGTTGTCGAAGTGAATGTCGTTCTTCTATTGATAATTACGAACGCTTTATGAACCCATCTATTGCCCAAAGATATTCCTTATAAAGTGGACTATTTCTTCGAACTTGATCAAATTCATAGTATTTGCGAAATATCCGTTTGTACCAAGTTTAGAGATTTACAAAATCATCAGTTAATTCAGATTTTAAAAGTCAGTCACGATTGAATGAACATAAATAAAAGCGAAATCTATAATATTTTGAGAATCTTTAATGTACTTAATATCCCATTCAGTGAATTTATCAGAAAAATTAACCCTGACTCATACTTTTTCTGATTCTTATTGAGTAACTTTTTCCGCTTGGTCTTCTTCATGTACTTTCGGGGTTGGACTTGCAGTAGCTACTCGCTCTGGAAGTTCTCGTAAAATATATTCTGCTTTTTTGGTTCGCTACTCTACATTTTTAGTTCGTTTAGCTGTCTACACTAACACAGGAACAACACCTTTAGTGGTTTCAGATAGGATTAATAATTATTTTGCAGACACTGGAGATTATTCTTGCGTTTGTTCTTGCTCTTTCAATTGTGGTCTAACAGAATAACGGACAGGTAGATATTTCTTAATTGCTTCTAGTGGCTCTCAATCTTTACCAATCACTATTGACATAACGCAATGGTTTAATTACAGCAGCAGGGAAGGTAGGACTAACGAAAGTGACGAACACGTAAACGAAACCACGTAGCGGTGAAATGCAAAAATCATCGATGATATCGTCATTGTTAACCAATCCAAGCTAACCCCGCAGGGTCCCCCACTTGACAAAGTTAAAGGTGCTGGTTTAACGTTGTTGACGTACTGATTTCACCGCGGTATGAGGATTTACATTTTTCTCAACTTCATCATGCTCTCTCCACTCGCTTGTCGAATGAAATTTCTTAAGTTTGGTTATGTGGTTAAACGTAATTTTGATATGATGGGATTAGCAGTATGGGCTACCAGATGCAGTATCAGACAAACACTTTTCACCAAATTATCATAAAATAATTACCGCTGGGCTTGCGCTTCTGTTGATGCTGGTGTGTGGAACACACTTAGCACATTACATCAACATGTTCAGCGCTACTGTAGCAATCAACGATTTAAGTTTGTAAGGATAACCAAACCACTTGATGAGTAATTTGTTTGCTTGTAATTTGTTCAGTTTTTTATCCTGAAAATGATTCCAATGTTATATTTGTAGGGCTCAAAAGCGTAAAGCGCCTGTCACGTTTTGTTTATCCCACTTCAGTGACTGTCATTCTGATGATATTATATCACGCGTGATTATATTTGTGTACGTTTTTCTGGTAAAAAGTCCAAATATTGGTGAGTGTTAACACTAGCAAATCTTTATCACGTGCGTTTTTAACCTAAACCCCAAATCACAACAGCTTGACATGGTTTTAAGTGCTGTATAACGTGATGCAATTTTAAGGAACCAAGCAATGACTGTTTAATTCAATAATTTCCTGCTATAATCTGCCCATTATTTTCTTGGTTTTCTGTCTGCGTCTCATCGAAGACATAATAAATATTAAGCACACGTCTTTCATCTTCATGAATTTTATGCGGCAGTTGATTCTTAGAGAAAACACTCTGAAATTTTGAATAGTTGTTCATACTTGTCAATGTCATAGTTAGAAAGGGATTTTATCGTGCCCCTTCCTCTTTTGGTTTTGAGCAGTTTTCCTGAAACGATGTACTCTTAAAGACCCAAGAAGTTGAAGTCATCTCCTACCGAGAACATTATCCAAAAGCCCTATTAATAACGACCAAAACATACCTGCTAAGAAAGACCCGACAAAACCACCTTGTTTGGGTAGTTGTGCTGTTGAGAAGTTAAGAATTAACCCTATTTAACTACAGCGTGTTAATTAGCGCGGCCACCTGACGAGTGTTCCGTATGGGTTATATATGAACTTTTGGAGGAAGAACTTTCTTCAGTAGCCTCGAATTTAGCCCATATTGGTTTTAATATTGAGCTGTTAAGCCAATGTCTTTCTTATCAAGCTGAGAAAGTTAATCCTAATGGTGTGTGTAATTTGAATTTTTAACGTAGCTTTAACAATGTTTCAGTCGTATCACTACGATGTCTACCGCTTGGCAGTTTATAGTGATGTCTACCACTGGTGCATCATTCCGCAGACATGTAGCATGATGTGCAACCCGGTCATATCATATTGACATCAGACCGACCAGTCATAACATAAACGGAACACACGACCTCCAGCATCCAAGGCGGTCGCTCTAAACACTAGGCTACCAGAACAGTCTTCATCCGAATGGAACATACATTTTACAAAGAAAATATAAATTTTGTTAGTTTTAACATATGCTTAGTTTGGAAAATGCTTGACAGTTCTACGTCTGGAAATAACTTCGTTACAGTAGCCTCTTGGCAACGTGATAATCATTCGCCTTTCTCGTATTGAGTCATTAGCTTAACTAAGTTTTCTGCAGCTTCTGAGACGGCTACTGCTGCAGTGGTTACACCTACTTTTAATAGTACCAATGATAAAAGGTTAGGTCCGGGCCTCCTGATTAAAGGACTGATAGCCGAAACAAAGAATTAACTTTATTTCTTAGCCTTTGTTTCTTACTAGAAATATTCATGTTTTTTCACTGCGCTTTACAATTGTATAAAGAACAAATGAGATATTTGTTTTACTCTTAATTGTGTTTATAACTGCCTTGCATTTTACATATTGATCGTCTTTCAGATGATTACACTCACATTTCAGTTCAGGATGTCTAATGTCATGAACAGGTAAGAGGTAACTCAAGCATAACAAGTATAATCCGCAGCTTGGATTGCTATCCACCGAATTTCAATATCCGTTGGGTAATCTTTGAGCCACAAGTGATGTTTTGAAACATGGAAATGGCAAAAGGGGTATAACGCTGATAAAGCTTCTAAGGAAATTTAAATGCATGTATCCAGGTCCTGATATATTTGGATGACTTCCACCAGCATCATGTTCACCCTCTGGTAATTTCTATTAGCGATAAAGAAATTATATTCGAGTTCTTGTACGGAAGATTGCTTATAATTCACACAAATGTGTATTCAGCTTACACATATGTTATCAAAATAGTTTGGTTCTGGTGTTTCAGCACGCCGTGCTTTTATCTGAAACACCATTAAGACATGCATTGTAAGTTCGCTGTCCGCATACATCTCCACTCTCCACATGATGGTGACCTTATCAACATTAATTCGCTGCTTGTAAATCTTGAGTCTGTTCCAAACAGGCTTTGTTTAAGCAAATTCCAATTACATCTATTCTAATTCGAGCGCATAAGTAATAGATGGTGGGATTTTAGTTATCCACATCGATAACCAGCTCAGCACTTACCGTCTGTAGCTGCAGATGCTTTATACGTGTATTGCACAGCAGAATCGAGAATTAAATGTTTTCAGCACCTTCAAAATCCGTGCTGATGTTTCTTCATATCCCGAAAATTTGACTGAATTTTACGGTGTACATGGGTGGGAGCTCATCTTGTGGCAAATACGACAGTAAAACCGACCCAAAGGAAAAACTGTTTCTGAGAATTTGCCTTTTCACGTTATCATCATTAACTCAAGTGACTATCAGGATCAAATCAGTTGCCGATGGATATTCTTTATTGACCGCAGAACCTGTGCCCGGATAACGGTACCAACACATGCACCTAGATCACGACCGCGTATAATCATCGCTAAGCATGTTCAAATTAAATTCGTGCTGTTTTGCGGAAAATATCCCTTAGTTTCTTTCACTTTCTTATTACTTAGTTGGTATTGAGCCGATCTAAATAATGACCGCAAGTTGTTTTGTAAGGTGACAACATCACCATCAGCTAAATTCACTTGGGGCAAAGTATTGGTTTGAATTGTAGCCCGGAATTCCATACAAAAAAGCTTTATGAAGTAATAAATATACATCTTCACCTCTTGTTTCGATTTTCCGGTGATGCTTGCATTCATATATAGAAAAAATTAGACCCTTGATATTCATCATACTCGTACTCAGGGGTAGAGTCATCGATGTCGGTGTCCTCTTATAATTGTAATAATCACAAGCCAGTTTTGTGTATATGTTACATTTTGCATTAACATTAAAATAAATATTTACAATCACCTCTTTATAACAAAACCCGAAACGAGACTGGTAATACCGGCTCTTGTTGTAGTGCTACTGCTAGTACTAGCATTGCTCCATGAACTACCAGCACTGTCAGCGGTGATAATAATATTAGTACTCTTTTCTAGGTCGGATACAATACGCTCGTATTGTGATGAAAGTTTTGCCGTAGTCGAGAGCAAGCTTGATTTTCCGGTTTGTATATGACGCAATCGGCGTCCGCATAATGTTAAGTGCAGTTCTTGGTGCTTACGTTGCCTCTGTGTCTCCGCTTCTGGGGCTTTGTTGTTGATCAGAGCGGCTTTTTATGATTACCCGAGTAATGCTGACCTAAGTTTGGAAAATAAAGTGGGTAAAAATACATAGATGATTTACAACTCGCTGTACGTTTTTGCTTGATGTTTGTTTAACATTTTTCCATAGAATTTTGTGAGGTGTTTACGCCTGAAGACTTGTGCATGTTAGATGGAGACAATATATGAATGTCTCTGTGTTGTTCTCCATGTCATCTACTGATTGGTCTGTCAGTAATTTCAGAACTCTCATGTTTTCCTCAGATACTAAGCAAACGGTTTAGGCATGATATTCATTAACGATCCGGAAAGTATATTAATCGAACAAATCACGTTAGAGGCAGCACCGACAGAAGGTAAATATCCTTGTGCGATCGATCAATTAATGAGTAGGCTGTTGATGACAATAATAATAATCGGAAATTTCTCTTCGAACATGTTGTTGTCCGTAATAACCCAAGACAAAATAAGGAAGTACTGACCATATTATGTGCGTAAAATTACAATTTATCACGTAATTTCAGGTTCCGGTGATCCTGGTATGCAGGGTTGAGTAATTCGGTTCAATTGTAATATTGGATGCATTATGAGTCTTAACAGTTATCATCCGGGAATTTTCTGCCGCAACATCGGTTAAGCTATAAATACAAGGGTTATCGCAATGGTTTGCAATACACTAATAGGGTTTCGGTTGCGTAATGAAACTAGTAATTTGTTTCCTATAATATTAAACAATATGTTGTACATTTCAGCTAAATTAAGGCTTGAAAAAAGATTTATCATCTAATTGTAACTGCAGAAACATGGAACGATGTGTTATCGTTTAGGGACATTTTCATCATTTGATCATTTCTACAAAATTAGCAATCGTTTCTACAAAATGATCCATCATTTTTACACGAGAATCAGATATCGATATACTATTTGGTACTGCTCGCGCGAGACTAACTTTTGATATAATAAATGGTTGAGAATTTCTACGATATCCTTCATGAGTTCCACCCCGATATAGTATGCTTGCTTGGAAGTATTTTAAACAATGCACAGTGTCGGCAGATGTTCATAATGGTGGATTGTTGCTCTGCCATAGACATCGTAGTATATCGAGGACACACTATTGTATATTTTGATCACTCAGTCGTAAGGGTGCAAACAGTAAGATGAGCTAATGAAAATAAAGTTTTCTCTCTCGATTTGATGTACAAGGAATTTGCGGTCGAAATGTTTCATCTCATCGAGCAATGTCTTCATCTTGGTTTTATTCTCGTCATCGGGCAAGTTATCAATCAGGTTGCCGAAATTGATTGCTTGCTTGGCTTAGAATATAACGCCCTGCCAACATGCTATAATATCAGCCTTCCTGAGTGGTTTTGTCTTGTTGATTTATCACCGACATCAGTTTGGGAAGTTTTTTTAAACGTGTTCTTTTAACCAGCTTTTGGTTCTATCATGTGTGCTACATTTCGTTGTGGTTATCCAATCTCCTTTCGATTTTTCACTCAGAAATGATTCCCTTTTCTCTTGAACGTCTTTCAATTGTGCTTAATAGAGGATAGCATCTACGTCTGCTGTATCCGCCTCTGAGTCGTTATGATCGGCGACCCATGACTCAGCCTCATTTTTCTGCAATTTATGTGTTTTGACCTTTATTGTATTTTGTTTAGCAAGTTGAATACACCTCCCCGCGACAGGCTTGCTCACCAGCATTTAAACGAGCTACATTGTTCTCCATGAGCACGCTGTTGAGATTGTTTGTGTCGTAGTTAACTTTTCGATACGTTTTGTCTTGCCTGGCATCGTGATCCATCTTAGTATCGTCATGGGTTGTCAATACCAGTTTGAAAAGTTATTGAGTTTCATCAAGCTGAATTTCTTGTTTACTCATGTTATCTTCAGGCACTTGTCGATCTGCTCCACAAAGTTTCTCAACACCTTGTCACGCTGACGTAGACATTTTTCTTCTACGATATCTTTTTAAAATAACAACGATAAAATGTTTACGGAGGAGAAATATAAACTTTGTCAAAATCTTTCTGGTATGTCTCCTCTTACTGTTTCAACGTCGCGATAAAATCATGTTCAACATTTTTAGAAATGCCAGATATTGTAGTCTCTTCGTGATAAGAATCATTAAAATCTTTGGAAGTGATACTACTAAAAAAATAATTCGGGACGGAATTGATATCGCAATTATCCAGCCCATTAACAACATAAAACAACTGGAATTTCGTCGGATGTACTTGGGAAGATCCTAAGTATACTGAGTCATATAAAGGCTGTTACAATATTTATGACGCGGTAGCGAAAAATACTCACAAAGTTTAATCATATCATCCCGGTCGATTTTAACATCGACAAACACGATTATTTTATTGTCCAAACAACCATGATCTATTGATCCTGAAAATTCTTTCTACCTGAATGAATTCGTCATTTTTGGCAATATTAAATATCTGATCACCATTGCCTGTATTCGCATATAACGACTCAGATAACATTTTGTATTTATTCTGCTGAGGATTAACATATACATCAGCACTATAAATTCATCAACAAATTCATTTTACCGGTAGAAAGCACGAGCATGTAATGACAGTTCGCGTGTCTCTTTTTAAATATTTAGCATGAACAATAATAAATTATATTCTTTCTTCAGAAATAATGTAGTACACTACCTTTGGAATATGAATGGATCCCGGGGTTCATCCTCCGATGATTTGTCGTTCCAGCTAGAAATTTAAAGAAAAGCCGGCTATGGGATACCATGACTGGAAATTTAAATATGGCGGATTATGTAATTAGCTGATTACAAAATCAATATCCTTCTTCGGCGGATTACGCTGCCAGATGGTCAATTATGGAAATAAGAAACTTTACTAAATTAGTTTTAATCGGGAGCACTATGGCGTGAAATATTACCATGAACGAAGAATCATTATACGGTATGTACATTGCCTCAATTAAACCCCACATCGTCTTTTATGTAGCTGCAATGTGGAGCTTTGTTGAGGTTGATTTGGAGCTAGACAGGGTTGATCACTATGAATCTAAATCACACAATAGTAGGGTTATCACCACCACACCATGCTCGTTATTTGCAAATGTTTACTTAAAATGATTTAATTCAAGATAGCCGATTTTGATTGGATCGTTATCGAGTTATACTATTGTTATTTGATGACACACTGAAAACAATAAGCACGTGCAAAAATCAACCTACATTCATATTTGGCTAAATCATCGTTGGTGAGAACCCACTCGGAGTTTGGGAATAACATGCCATCGATATCACTAATATCCATAAGGGAGATGTAGCATCAACAATTACGAGAGGGTATCAACATATATTTTGCTGCACTTTATTTTGTTTTTGTATTAAACAAGATACATCAAAAGATGCAGAAGAAGACGATCGCTTAAAAAGGGTAATTATTTTCATGGACAAAGTCGACGATAAAAAATATTATTTTCGTAAACAGAAAATTAGGTGTTCATGTGGATGAAAGAAAATTTTCCCAATGGTGGGATTACAATACGTATATATAGACACCATCTTCGAGGTTATGGAATATGGTGATGAAACATTAGGTCCTGATATGGGTGATGAATTCCCTCCTGTTCAAAGAGAAGCACGACAAATTGGCGAAGCTTACTACGTTTATTGATACAATTGTTAGCCAATTCCGTCTATCCAGACAAGGTCGCAGTAGTAAAGGGAAAATGAGGA
>QKMX01263125.1:2431-16911 GCA_003401595.1 Venustaconcha ellipsiformis | reverse complement strand
ACGGACAGCGCTTTAGACCACTTGGCCACTCGGGGTCCCACTTTGGATTATGAAGCAGCTGATGTGGGTATTTCTACAGGAACCTGTAGCTAGTTCAGTAGCAATGGTACTCATGTAACCACCAGCATGGGAAAATAAAGACTGTGACAGTTTTGTTATCACCATTTGTCTTGCACGAATGGTGGCTTTGACATAGTGTTTTCACTTAAATACTTCATGAAATATGCATTTGGTTCTGAATTAGGATTGTGCAGATCGGACCTCCACATTATCTGCACTTTCGGGAAGGAACTTGTGGTAACTTATGATAACTTAACAGTGGCAGTCGAAAGGTTACTGCTTGAATTTCGACATGAATTTGTATTTGGTTGTACAGTAGAACTTTGATTATCCATCAGGGTGCTGGACTGAGACTATGACAGATATGAGAATAGATGGATAATAGAATATGTGCATTAAAAGTATTATACAATATACCAGGTCATCAAAAAATCATAAAATCTATATACAGTATATAAATGTAAATGGTTTTTTTATTTTGATGTACAATGTCCTGATGGTTAAAAGAGACTGATGGTAAATCAGGTGCCGGATAGTCAAAGTTCTACTGTATTCCAATTAGCAATTTGATGGCAATCATTGTGACATTGGCTTTAAGCATTGATAACAAAACAAGAATGAATGGATTTTTATCAGCTAACAGTTTATGGATATAGATGAAGAATACCTTGACAGATACAACCTAGGTAACCATGATTTTCTTCCAAAATACTTACAGATTCAATGTAAAAAGTTTTGTTGCTAAATTTGATATGTTAGAGTTTATCAAGAACATCGAAGGTGGTTTCAATACCAAGCAAGTAATATAATAAATGGAAGAGTTTATCAAGAACATCAAAGGTGGTTTCAATACTAAGCAAGTAATATAAGAAATGGACTTGTCCTGGATTCCAGAAAATTCTTTTTGGCCAGTAGAGTGTTAGTCCCTTCAAACATCTCATGTCACGCAGTTAGCCTAATATCAGGTTCACAATGAAACAAATAAGACAATGGTAACTCGTGTTCTATACAATTATCTTTCAACAACATTGATTAGCTTTTAGATCATGAAAGAAACCTTCTGCTTCTAGGGTGAAAAAGTCAAGATCAGAAACACGGTCTTTTTGGTCAATTCTGTTTAGAGTTGCCCATGCCATGTTGTAGCCTACAGACAGAATTATTAGCCTCAGGGTGGGCATATAGTATATGATTGTAAGAAGCGACTAATTAAGTAGATTATTTGCAATGGTATGTGATGATGTTCCATTTGGTGTCTTGGGCTTATTCTTACAGCAAAGTTTATTTAGAAAGCGTTCAATATTTTATTTCATGATTTTCCTCTTTTTCTTGGTTTTATATTGGATTCTTTGCAGTTCTAAGAGTTTTTCCAGCATATTTACTTTTTATCTTTTGTCTCATGGTACCTATTTACTTTTGGTTGTTGGATTATCTTTCTGTGGATCTTGGCAAGGTTTTGCTTGTATGTTTTTGCTGTTTAGCTTTTGTTTTGACTTTATAGCTAGTATTGTGTGGATCTGCTATTAGACTTTATACAGACAGACAGACAGACAAAATATTGATATTCTTCCATTTTTATGTTTTATTCTGTACATCTTGACCTTGTTTAAGATTTGCAATTGCATTTCACTGCAATGAGCAGTAGAACTTTTTTGTTGTGATATGTTTTGGTTAATACATGGAATACACAGAGTATTACTTGATAGATCCTTCTGGATGAATCAATGACTGCATTTTTGCAGTTTTTATTTATGCAATGAATGTATAAACCTCTCGTTTTTTCACTGGAAGAGAAGCACTTTTTGCTTTGGAATTATTTGCATATTTTGCATTCTTTACATATCACTTATTCAACCTCTAGAACTTTGGTAAACTTAAGTACAGTACAGAATTTGAATGAAATATAACAAATATTAATAGATGTTAAAAGGATCATGCTTGCAGTAATTTTAGAGCAAAATGTAAATTAAGATTTTACATGTAACAGAAAAATGTGCATCGTAAGAAGCAGAAGAACCACAACAATTCACAATTAAAGCAACTCCCAATTCCCAACAATTCACATTTAAAGCAACACCCAACAATTCTTATTAAAAGCAACACCCAACACTTCACATTTACAGCAGCTTCCAACAATTCACATTTAAAGCAACACCCAGAAAGTGACATTTAAAGCAACACCCAACAATTCACATTGAAAGCAACACCCAACAATTCACACTGAAAGCAACACCCAAAACTTTACATTTAGAGCAACTGCCAACAATTCACATTTAAAGCAGCACACAAAAATTTACATTTGTAGCAACACCCAACAATTCCCATTTTAAAGAACATCTGACAATTGGGATTTAAAACAACACCCAACAAATCACATTAAATCAACACCCAACAAATCACATCTAAAGCAATGCCCAACTCTATCAGCTCAAAAGGAAAAAATGCACCTACTGTGCTGTTTTATTGGAAAAGATAAACTTTTTACCTCATGTTGGAAATTTATGCTTCAAAGAATGCCAGATATATTTTTAAAAAACATGCAGACAAAATGCAGAACTGCTGAATGATGAATATTTGCCAAGTGCTTCTCTCACATTAAATCCATGCAAAGGTAGAATATACATGTACCAAGCACATTGCATTGTCTGTTGACCTGTAGAACTTGTATGTAGAATGCTGCTGTATCCATCTTATATCCCAACCCATTAGATTTTACAGAAGCAATTTTACATAAAACAATAATACAGCATTGTCAATTGGTATCCTCAACCATTTAATTAAAATAATTAGGAAGCTGTTATCTTGTGTATCCAAAAACATCCAAATTATTTTTCAAAAACAGGGGGGTAAAATGTTGTCGGTACTTAGACAACTTGCATCTCTGCTCAAAGACATACTTTTTTCATTAGATAACTTTCTTATTAGATAACTTTACTTTACAGGCAGGTCACTCTGGGGCAGAAGGCAATTTGAATTTCTGCTTCAATAGCACAGCTACTTATCCCACTAGCCAGCAAATTAATTACTTTGGCCTCTACCATAGCAATATAAAAACTACCTTGCTTTTGAATTTAACATAATGACTGCATGAATTATGCTGATAATGTGACTAGAGTTTGCTGATCATTTAAAGCAGGAAGAAACCGTTGTTTGGCTTTGAAATACCTTGCCACTGACTGCAAAAAGCAGGTGATTGTTACACATGACTTTTTATAGGAAATTTGTCATGGGGAGGGGAAGAGGTGAAAATTAGAATGGCTGTTGTGACCAGGTAACTGTTGTGTAAAGGTGGCCATTAGGACAGTTTTGACTGTACATGCATGATCCATATCTTATTGCAAAGATTCATTGTGTTCAAGACTATCATGAGCATACTTGTGATGTAACGTTTGGTCACATTAGGAGAGATGGGTTAATGCTAACAGTCAAAGAAGATATGAAGAAAGAAAGCTTTTGGGAATGCATATTGTCCATCCTCATTTCATCATCTTTTATCCATTCCAGTCATTAGCACAAATTTACTATCACTACTACTCCTAAACTACTTCAATGATTGTCATGAAACTTTAAATACAAATTCATCCTGTGATATAGCTGGTTCTTGAACTGCTGGCACATCCAGTATGGCCACCACAGGGGCCATCTTGGAAATCTTGGTATAATGCCACTTCTCCTGAATGGATGGTCATATCAGCACAGGATTTTCATTGAAAGTGGTGTTGTGATGTCTGATTGGTCCTAAATGAAATGGTGAAAATTGGACATCCAATATGGCCTCCACAGTGGTCATCTTGAAAACCTTCTTATTGCTATTTCTCATGATTGGATGGCCATATTGATATGGGTATTTAATAAAAAATTTCATAAGATGTCTCATAGATGTTAAATGATAATGATCTCAGTATGATGTCCAGTATATTAGTCACTATGGCAGATATGTTGTGAACCTCCTTAATACTACTCCTAAGCGTAATTGTTTTTACTGACAATAGTGTTTTCATCAGAAGACTGATCCTTATGCTGTCTAGTCTAATGTAGCCACCATGTTGACTATTTTGAAAACCTTGTTATCACTATTGCTTTAGAATTTATCATCATACTGACACAGTGTTTTCACCCCAAAACTTCTAATGATATCTAATTGTTCTTAGAATCATGTAGCAGTTATGTGGTTACAGTAGTGTCCATCATGAAATTGTTCTTATTGTTACTTCGGAAAGGATGGTCCTATTGGTATGGGGTTTCCACCAAAAGTCTTCAAATGAGTCTAGTTTGTCCTAAAAAAAATGGTGCCAATTTTACATCTAGTATGGCCTCCACAGCAGCTGTTTACAAAATCATATCACTCGAGGATATCAGTAATGAGCAGTTGAAAAGATTAGGAACAACCATTTAATGTGTACAAATTAAAATGGTTAGTATGTTTGTTGGTATGCATATGTGCATGACCTGATTAAATTATCATACCCCTGTAGCGGTATTTCAAAATTTTCTTCATTTAGGAAATTTTTAGAATTTTAACTGTTTTGGTCTGTTTGCCCTGTTTTTTTATTTTTGGTCTGCAGTAAGGCATTAATCTTCAGCAAATGCTGATTTAGTTTTTTGCACCTCAGAGAGTTTTGGAGAAGTGAGATAATTCCTAAGTGGTTCATTATACAAACCTGTTGCAAATAAGATTAATACATTTATCTAGGGGATTTTATCTCAGTGACTTCATACATTCTAACATTAATTTAATGTTATCACCTTCATACTGATTAGTGTATTTTAATATGTATCCAGTTTTGATATATAAATCATGTCAGATTAAATAAAAATAAATGGGGAACTTAATGCATTAAAGAATGTACACTGTGTACCCAACTGTACAAGATAGCATGTAATATACTAGCAAGTCAGACCTTTGCTGTTTGTGTGATATAGTTTGTGGAACAAACATCATAGATCCTGATCTGTCATTACATAATATGTTGGAAAAAGAAGCCTTAACTGTTTGTGTAAAGTAATTAGTTGAAGAGAAGTGTAAACCTTGATCTGTCATTTCAAAATGATCAA
The DNA here is from genome assembly GCA_003401595.1 of Venustaconcha ellipsiformis. Classification (NCBI taxonomy): domain Eukaryota; kingdom Metazoa; phylum Mollusca; class Bivalvia; order Unionida; family Unionidae; genus Venustaconcha; species Venustaconcha ellipsiformis. The sequence goes on along the minus strand of QKMX01263125.1, from coordinate 11,799 downwards.
ATTGATCTGTCATTTCAAGAGGCCTTAACTATTTGTGTAAAATAATTAGTTGATGAGAAGTGTAAACCTTGATCTGTCATTTCAAAATGTGTCATAGACACTGGTCTGCCCATCCATGCATACTGTGCTGGCAGATAAGGTCTTCACAGTTTGTGTGGTGAAATTAGTGGCACAAACAACATAGAAACTTATCTGTCATTACATAAAATATGCATTACATGCTAATTTGTTTTTGTATAATGTGCTATAGATCCTGATCTGTCCTTGTATAGTGTGCTATAGATCCTGATCTGTCATTGCATAGTGTACTGGCAGGTCAGGTTCTTGCTGTTTCTGCAAAGTAATCAGTGGAATAAACAGCACAGACCCTGTGTCTGTCATTGTATAACATGCAGGCAGATCAGGCTTGACTGTTTGTGTGGTGAAACAATTAGTGGTACAAACACAAGAAACCTAGTCTGTCATTCTATTATGTGCTGGGTATACACTTTTTGAACTTAGCTGTGTATAATACAGTATCAATTTGACATTTGCATCATGTGATAGCAGATACACTAGCATTTGCAGATACTTCCTTATACTAACAATACCAGCCTACAAGTGTAATTTACCTGATGTTTCTTCAAAGAGTATATTTAGTTTGCATACAGCTTTCTGTGCAGTGTTTATTCTATCACAAGATTTAAACCTTGCCCAGGTCTTCATAATAATTCCATCTCTCAAGATTTGTATGGTTTGGGGCAGCTTTACCAGTTATTTTTTTATAAACTATTTAAAATTGATTTAAGTCTTTCAGAATTGTTATAAATTGTTAAATTTAAGCTAAGATGTCATTTATATTGCAATTATTAACACAGATTGAACATGCTGTGAATTTCAGCATTATAACAGATTTCAATCAACAGATGTATGACAAGTTTAAATTGGGGTAACACATCAAGATGTGAAGCCCCTATAAAAACCACCTTTTCCATCTAGTTATCTGTCTGTTCATATGTCCATCTTTTGATAGTTTTTGTGATCACCAAAGTTCTTTGACCCCTTTACATAATTACTAGTAGCTGAAATGCAAATGTGTCTTTTAAAGGGTTCATCATATTATGTTACTTTGTCTGTATGTCCATCTGTCTCTGACCAATTTTGTGTCTACATAGAAGCTCAAGTATGCTTTGTGAATTAATTGTACTTAGAGTAAGGGAAAAACATATCTATTTGTGGTTCAAAAGGAAGGTCAGAGGTCAAGGTCACTTAGAAAGAAGAAAAATTGGTTTCCACATAACGCTATTAGTTCTACAAAAAAACCACTGAACAAATATTTTAGATGGCTTAACACTTGGTGCAAAGAAGCTCATGAACCATTCAACATATTCTATTGATTTTGAAACCTAGATATATCACTTTATGGGTTGAAGTCACCAGTACCATTTTTGACAGAGTTGTGGCCCTTGTCATTGACCATTATATCTTTAGCTGAGATGTGGCTTGTAATCAGCATTACTCAATAACCATTCAGCATATACTGATGGTTTTGATCTGAACATTGTTACGTAGACCTAGATCTGTCTTATATGAAGTTTAGTTTGTCTAGCATTTGTACTCACTTATAAGCTGAGTCAAACTGCAAACAACTAAGATTCTGATCTGCAATAGAATAATGTGCCTGCAGATCAGGGTCTGTGTAGTTTGTTTTGCTGATTACTCCTAACAAACTGTGCAGATTCAGATCTGCTTTCACATTTTGTGATGGCTGATATCTGGGTATGCGCAGTTTGCAGTTGGACTTGTCTTATCAATGAGTATAGATAGTACTCCATTTTAAACAGAGTTATGGCCCTTGTTGTTCAGGTTGATACATATTACATGGGATCTTGCTTTTATTAATGAGTTCTTGAAAGAGTTGATCTTTTTTTTATTTTTACATCTTCATTTAGAGGAGTCACAGCTCCTGAATGCCTAACTTCCCCTAATTGTGGAGCAAATTTATAGTGAGCAGGGTCCCTTGTGATGCACCCATCACAAATAGCTCTAGTTGTCATGCTGAGAACTGGTATGACTGTGACATTCAAAAGTTGAAAAAGTGCTTAGAAAAAAATAATGAAAAGTGTTTTGACTGTTTACTGTAAATGGGGTTAAATAAAATCTGGAGCACAAAATTGCTTTGAATATAATGGTAATTGTTTTCTTGTAAATAAAACCTGGAAGTGTATTTCCCATGTTTTAATTTATGGAATACCAATGAAAACAAAGTTTTCTATATTATCTTAGTATAATTAAAAATCAAATAATGGCAAAATCTCCTGGGACCATTTGATTTTGTTTGAAATTAAAACTCTGGAAGAGATAAATATTTATACATACATACCTTTTTGAAATCGCATATAAGTGTTGACTGGTTTGTATGGTCTTCTGTATAAAATAGTTTAGAATGGATTGAATAGATATGCATACAAGAAAGAGCAAATTTACATTATGCATTAGATTCACATGCTTTCTATATCTTACAGGTTTCTGCTTAAATTTTTTTCACTGAGTCATAAAATAAGAAAGTACTGGTATATAAATATCTTCTTTTATTTAAAAATATCAAATCTTTTGAACTCCACTATACCTGTAGATTACATTTTCCTCACCCATATGTGTTATGAAATCCTTCTGTAATGGTTAGACATCTTCCCTTAATCTGGATTTCTTCCACAAACTTTTCTTGCTATCTGCTATGTCAAAACTAAATTTTGATAATAAAATATTTGTTCCACCCTTTTTATCTTGACAGAATCTTGATATTTTACTAGATGTTAATTATAGAAATGGAAAAATGAAAACCATACATGATTTTATAAAATTTTAGTTCTGTGCCCAAGCCAATAAAGTTGCATGATTGCATTTGTTATCATCCATTCCAGAAAACAGATATCTTCTGAGTGTGCAAAATGTAACTTTGATAAAATATCCATTCCCAGCAAAGATTCTCTGAATTAAGTATGTTTAACTTCTCATGAAAGAGTATGTTTTAGTTGATTTGTAAAATATTTCTTTATGTCATTTTGTGTTGTTTTTAGCTTATCTGGCCATATGGGCCAAGAGAGCTTATGGTTTATTCCTCATCTGTTATGCTTTGTCCTCAAGCTTCATTCTTGCACAGTTGCTATTTACATCATCTCAGAAATCTACTGGACCAATTTACACACAATTTAAACAGGAGCACTGGGGCATCAGGACTTTCCAAATTTGCTCATTGGGTGCCAATTTCTATCCAGTACAGCCACAGTTACAGAAAATAGAAGTAAACCATAATAAAACTTGTTCAGACCACCGCTCAGTGCAATTTGACCAAAATTTGACAGAAAGCAACCAAGGATAAAGGTCTTTCAGATTTGTTCAAATGATACCAATCTGACACAAAAAATGGCCACCAATAAAAAAAATAGAAAAAAAACCCTGAAACAGCTTCCTGTCCAAAACGTCTCAACAGAATTCAACCCAATTTGGCAGCAAGCATCATAACATAGATGTCATTCATATTTTATACAAAAGATGCCGATACTCCATCAAACATAGGCACTCTTACCAAAAATAAAGAAATGCCTTTAAATAACTTCTCAAAAACTGCTAAACAAAATTGGACAGAAAGTATTCTAGCATAGAGGGTTTTTAGCACAAAGAGGGTTTTTAGTACAAAAGGGTTTTAGTACAAAGATGGTTTTTAGTTTTGTACATATGATGAAATAATTTATCAGATATTACTAGAAAATAGAAGAAGCTATTGGCAACTCTGAAAAACCACACAACAGAATTAAATAACTTATCAGAAACTGCTCAGAAGAATTTAACAGAAAACACTTTGGCATTAGAGGCTTTCAAATTTGTGAAAATGATGCTGGTTTCACATAAATATGACTGCTGTTATTAAAAATAAAAACTCCTTTAAATGATTTCTTGAAAGCCTCTTTACAATTTAACCAAATTTGACAGAAAGCACCATTGGCATAAAGCGCTTTTAATTTTATGAAAATTATACCATTCCGCAATTAAATATGGCTGCTGCTAATGAAGTTAACTTATATAATAATTTCTGGATAGTTGTTAACATCATTTCACCTAATTTGATAGAATGTGTCACAGCTTGATGATTTCTCATATTTGTAGAATTGATGTTGCTCCACAATCAAATACTGAAATCGAAAAACACTACACAACTTTATATTATTTTTAAAACATTTTTCACAGAATTTGATCCAGGCACAGAGGTTATTAAGTATTTCACAATTAAGGCTGACATGCAGTCAGATATGGATGCTGATAGAAGTCTAGAGAAACTTTGATACAATTGTTTCATAACATATGCAATCAACAAAAAGGCTCCAACTGACTAAGATTTTGTTGGATAACTGTTCTTGCATTGAGCACTTAGGCATGTCAGTTAGATGAGCTATCTCAAGCCCACTTGAGCCTCTTGTATTTTTTTTTCTTTCATTATTAATTGTCTCACATGATTCTTGTTTTGTCTTTATTATTGTTTTGGTTCATTTTGTTGAAAAATTTGAAACAAATTGCCAGTATCTCACACTGATACAAATTTGGTAGCTTTTTTCTTTCCTTCAGCAAAATGTTACTGGGAGTAATACAACAGCTACTTAAATGTTAAAAATAGGTGGAATCATCATTTTATTTATTGGTAACATAATCTTGTCCATCTTTTTTGTCTATTATTTATTGCACATATCTGCCATCTTGGCCGATACTTTATCTTTACATGCACATTTATAAATATAATCCCTTAAGAGAAAAAAAGCATACCTACAATAATTATTTTTTAATTATCATTCATAGAATTGGCAGGTGTATTTTTCACTACTTGGACTGCTAGAGTGACACATACTACTTTTAAATACATGTATCAATGATATTGAGGGATTATATTTAATTAGTATACTAGTAATTACGGTGCTTCATCTTTTCTTTCCTTGTTTTCTTTCTAGAAATGCATGAAATTGTTGGCAGCAGTCTGGGGTCAGACTTCAAGACCTTTTATAAACTCACAAGTCCAACAAAAAAGATACCAACACCATTTGATCATGTATTATGACCTAAGTGAAAATAGAGAGACTTGAATATTGAATTCCTAAAATCACATTGGGACATATGTGACTATGGATCTGACGTGGGACTTCTAGACATTCAGCAAATTATTATAGCCAGGATATATACAAACCTACTGAAGCTTTTTTATTATGCAATACGAAAAGTTTTTAAAATTTGGGTAAAATAGGAATTTGTTTTATGAAAAAGTTTACTTTTGTTTTTATTTGTCATTAAGGTAACAGTAACTTGAATTGTCTAGTGGTGACATTTCACATGCTAAAGTTGACAACAGTTGTGATTATTAGGGCATGATTTCTTCTATGAACAAACAGAGCCCAAGAAACTGTATAAAGCCATCATTTTAACTCCAGTGTCTTTTGATTAGAAAAGGACATAAAACTGTTGTAGATACATAATATTTAGTGTGTTATATAAAAAAAACCTAAAAAATACTTATATTCACAAAGTTTTGTCTTGCATAGCATTTTTTGATGTGTGTACAAAAATACCTGAAATATATAATTATGTAATATAAACATATATTATCCAGAAACACACATTGGTTCCCATCTGTTTTGCACGAATTATCAAAATTCAAAATAATTATATAGATGATGAGGCAAATCAATACATAAATGATGATTTGATGACATTGTACCCATTTTAATGTAGTCATAATATTTATCTGGGGGAAAAAAAAACATGTCTATACTGAAGACTTTGTATGGTAGCAACAAAAGCAGTGAGTTCAGATTGTTGTCTTTAAGTCAGCTACTTCCCCACTTTGTGCTTTTCTGATACACTTGTGTACCAGCCCATGTCACCTCTAAGTATTTTTTTTTTCCTGTCCTCTTGGAATTCCCAATGTATAATGTCAAAATATCCATAAATTTTACTCAAAAAATGTGAGATAGTAATCTTTTTTTTTTAATTTTCTCATGTAGAACATTGTTATTTTATAGCTGTTGTATTTTGTGTACTATTAATATATGCATATTAATTTTTTGTCTTCATTTTTTGTTGCTCTTGCTTAATTGTGATAAATTGTGATATTGATAATTGTGATAGAATGTTTGTTGTCAATTGAAATGTTTTTTGTCACATATTATTTGAAATATTATAAGTATTTCAGTATGTGAAATACTGTAGTGGATATTACATTGACATACATTCTTTGAAATATATTGATTTTGATATCTTAACCAAAGGTGCAGGGAGATATATCGAGTGCAGTGACTATCTGACCATCCATAGGTAGACTAGATGGTTTCCTCAACATAGCATGTCATTGCTGTCATCAGACTTAATGTGCCTTACCCATGGGTAGAGGCAAAAAGCTATTGATTTTGGAACTGGTAAATGTAACTGTCCTTTCTACATGATAAGTAAAGTTTCCTTGGGTAATTTTGTAAATAATGTTTCAGAACTTCATAGGTGGACTACAAGGACAGCTCTGAATTTATTTTAAGTCAGAGGTGAAAGGTCAAGGTCAATGAAGTTGCCACCCACACACACATATGCACATACACACACATGTAAACGCAGCTGAATAGCATTGAAAGCTTTGTTTCATGTAGGGTCAAAATTCAAACCTCAGGGTGAAAGGATTTCACTATTCATGTATAATAAGGTCTGGTAAAATCGTGACAGGTCAAGGTCATTTAAGGTAAATTGATGTTACTTTTACATTATATTAGCCATGGTCAGTCTGGGGATCAGCTGTTCTTCTGATGGCTATCTTTTTTAAATAAATTTTTTGTTTTGAATAGGCAGGTTTTGGTACCCCTTAAATAAATCGTGTACTATTCTGTCCTTAATGAATTTTGTTATGCTCCTATCCTGGGACAGCACAAAATACCTTGTTATGGTACAAAGTAGGTAACTCTGATTAGATTGTCAGGACATTACAGTAATTTAATTTTTTAAAAATTATTTTTGAACATGTACTTCTGTCATAAGGTAGAGCATAAAGCTGCTGTCCAGGTACAGATTGGTTTCCACACAGATACTCCAGCTGTCCAAAATCTACAGTTACTAAATATTACATATTGCTGGCGCACCTGGGAAAAGAAAACACCTTATTGATCAGAGGTCCAAAAGATCGAAGGTTAAAGTCACCAATTGTAAGAAGAGGAACGGTGTCTGTGTAGTTACTTAAATAATTTGCTGCAGCAGCCAAACTTCCTGGATGGCTTGTACATAGGATAAGGAAAAACCTATTGATTTCAGGTTCAGCACCACAAAGGTTAAGGTCACTGACTAAAAGAAAACAAATCATTTTTTGCACAAAATTTTGGAGTTCCTCACTGTATGCAGTTAACAAATATTGTGACAGATTTGCATTTAGTGTGAGCAGTAAACAACATGTATTTTGAAGTTGGGAGGTAAAAAGTCACTGAGTGAAAAGGACAAATGCTTTTCACACTGTAACAATGTAGTTCTGCATCGTTATGGTACTTGAGTCAAACTTTGTTGATAGCTTGCACTTGGGGTAAGGAAGAAGCATTTCATTTAAAGAATGTAAAGGACAATTGTATGGTCATTGTGGCTGAAAGATGAAAAATTATATCTGTACAATACTATTAGTTCTGCTGCACAGACCTGGAACAATCCTTGTGACTGGCTTCTACTTAGGGCAAGGAGGTAAAGTATTACTGATTCAGGTTCAAAAGATCAGAAGTCAAAAAGTCAGTGTCAGAAAGAAAAAAAAAATGGATAGGATGACTAGTATGTTTGGGAGGTTAAAGGTCAAGGTAACTTTGGTTGAGATTATAACATTAATACCATGCTCAAAGTTTGTGGAGGGTTTGCACTTAAGGTATGGAAGAGTCTATTTATATTGAGGTAAGGTCAGGGTCAGACTGGTTCAAAGAAAATGGTTTTTGCATTGTAACTTTTCTTGTAGACTAAGTTACCTCATCAAGCTCTTCGGGTTTCTTGCATTAAAGATAGTAAAGAAACCTATAGATTCTGGGGTCATGGTAGGTCTAAATGAAAAATTATGATTTTCACATATTTCATTTAGTTCAAGACCACATCCCTTGACCAAAGGATGAGATCATTCAGACCCATTGGTCAGTAATATCACAAGTCAGCCAAACTGTACTAGTGCCTATGTGATATTCAATATAGAGCAGGTATGGAATGTGTCACTCATGGTTTAACAAAGTTTTGTACTTTCTGAACTGAAACCTTTTTGACAAAAACTTTGTTAAAATGATGAAGCAAAAATAACTGGTTGAGGGTGGCATTTGAATCATATTTGTATGTACACAAAGATGATTGAATGAGATTTTTAAAGCCATTTACCAACTTTTTGAACTTTTATTTACAGTAATTTAGCAGAAACCACAAAAAATAAAAATTGGCATGCATATTTGTATGCATATGTTGATGACCTGATTAGATTTTGTGTTACAAAATTTATTTAACATTTTTGTATTTTTTAAAAACTATTTCTTGTCCCCTCTGTAATTAAAAACAAATTTATATCAAAAAGACATTTGTTTTTTTCTCAGTTTGTGTTCATCCACCCACTTTTTTCTGATATATGGACCCCAATACACATAGATATATCTCCTATTTTTGTATTAATGTATTTTAGTCTTGTTTTTGTTTCCTATGAATATTTTTGTTGTCAAATTCATCTTTTCTATTTATTTTATAAAGTGGGACCAGAACAATTTCTCTTCAGCTATTTGATAAACTTTCCATTCCACACCTTTTTTTACTTCATGCAAGGATAATTTGTTTTTTTAAAAAACCTGTGGTGGTTTTCCAGCCCACTTTTATTTAGCCATCAAATTTCAAAATTTGTATCAGTGCTCTAATTACCCTAAAGGCCCAGCTATCCATCTTAGATACCTAATTGACCCCAAAGGCCCAGCTATCCATCTTAGATACCTAATTGACCCCAAAGGCCTAGCTATTCATCCTAGATACTATAACCCCAAAGGCCCAACTATCCATCATATATACCTAATTGACCCCAAAGGCCTAGCTATTCATCCTAGATACCTAATTGACCCCAAAGGCCCATCTATCCATCTTAGATACCTAATTACCCCAAAGGCCCATCTATCCATCTTAGATACCTAGTTGACCCTAAAGTCACATATATCCATTGTACATACCCAATTTACCCTAAATGCTCAGCTATCCATTTCACCAATTCATACCTAAATACCCAATTGACCCTATAGGCCCAGCTATCCATTTTAATACTTAATTTGCCCTAAAGGCTGAGCTGTTCATTTACATACTTAATTTGCCCTAAAGGCTGAGCT
>QKMX01262781.1:0-17665 GCA_003401595.1 Venustaconcha ellipsiformis | reverse complement strand
ACACATTGACCAGCCCCTCTATGGTGGAATTGCTATTGGTGTGCCTGCCAAGGTGCAGTGGCGATTTAGAGGTGTTTATTGCTCTGTAATGGAGAAAAATTGGAGGGGATGAAGTCCTCCACCATGATATGTGGTGTTTCAAGAAATCTTCTGATCTGTTTTGGGCCAGTAACATGATCTTTTATTTGATTGGCTGAGCTTGTTACCACTCTAGAGACTGTATTTCTGATCCAATTTTTAATATATGCTTTCATCATTAAGTTCTCTTACAGGTTTGATAACAAGAGAGATGCATGAATATTAATGAGTTGATCTTGCATCTGATTGGCTGAACTTGATGTAACTTGAAATATTGGCTTAAGAGATAGGATGGGTTTATTAAAGAGCAGTATCCTCGCATATTAATGTTATCTTGCATCTTATTGACTCAGCTTGTAACTGTCATGAAGCCATATTTATGATCTGAGTTTGATAAAACTTGAAATGTGTTCTTTAGATCTCGGACTGTTTTAATAACAAGTACAATCAGTCCAAATTAGTGACTTGTTCTTGCACACAATTGACTAGGTTTGTTACTGCTCTTTAATTTAGTAAGCAGATGGATATTAATGAAGCCTTAGCCAAGTTTGTCATTTTAGTTTTTGCAGAGTTACAGCCCTTGTTTAATTCACTCTCCTTTCTATCAGCATGATAACTTCCTTTGGAATGCAATTTGATACTGTTGGCATCTTGGCTTAGTTGATTTTTCAGCATCATTTCATGGAGTTAAACTCCCCTAGTTATAAACACATACTTTTGTCTCTAGATAACAGTTTCCTTCATTACTATTGGATTTAAGTAAAAATTGTGTGTGCAGATCTATAATTCATTTGACATGCCAAAGGCTTTGAAAAAAAAATCACTTGCCTTAACTTAAATTCCATTTGCCCCAGTGGGCCAAACACTTTTTACTATTATTTTAGCACATATTGACATTGCTTTCCCTTTTAAAAAAAAAAAAAATATAAAAATATTTTAAATTAACTTCTTTTCTTTGCTATTTTTCCTGACAAAAATGTGTACGAAAAAAATGTGCATAATCTTCTCTGCTAAACATTTGATCAGATTTTATTTCTTTAAAAGCAATGTTTTCTAAAGGTCCTGATGTGAAAAATTACTTATTTCTAGATTATTTCATGCTTCACAGTACTGTGTTTTCAAATAAGATTTATGTCTGAATTTGTTTCTTTAAATTTGTTATCATATTTTACTTTTAGCATGTTTTCTCAGTACAATAGCGACTATATGGTCCCAACAAAAGATGTTTAAAAAAAATGTAGCAATAAATTGAACAAAAAATTAAGGGAGATGAACCCTTCCATATTGAAGTATAACAAGATGAAATAAACAGTGTAAAATATTTCAACATTCTGTAGAATGTTTAGAAAACAGGAGATTATAAAATCCATAAAGCAGTCGAAGTTCATACTTCATGACGTATGCATGGGCCAGGTCTGTAAATTTGATACATTATCAGCACAACATCATTTAGTCTCTGGTTTGTCCTTTATGATGGATGCCATGTCTCCAGGAGTAGGTTGGATGTTCCTAAGTTTTCATTCCACATATTTTTGCCAACTATGGTGAACAGAATCTATACTTGAATGCTGTAGTATTGCAGGTCTCAAATCTGCAAAAGAGTAAATTAGGTATTATATATATCTTTGCTCTATATTAACATACATTTAATTTCCAGTTTCAATCAGATGATTGTGGGAAATGATCGATAAACCAATGCCATGTAGATTCCATAATATGCAAGGGGTTTTAGCCTGATCTCTAAGTACAACTGAAAAATATTTTTACAGTGGCGCATACTTGTCCTAATGTTACGATCTTGATGTATATGTTTCACAGATTTATAAATCATGTTGAAAATTAAATGCTACATCAATGGTTTTCATTTTGTCAACTGTACCCTCCAACAATTGAAATTTAACCACTTTTGTTGGGGTAGGTGGGTGGTGGTGCCAGACATGTTGGGGAGAATGTGCACTCTAACATTAGGAAGAAAGTACATGTCAACCACAAACTGTTTAAACAAAACCAGGTGTTGCAAGAAAAAGTAATAAATCAGTACAACAAAGTTGACAAGTCAACACCTGTCAATCACAAAAGCTGTCAGAATATGACAGCATTAACATCCTTTAAAGTGTGATTATTATTTGCTAATAATAGATTCAATTTCTTGCTTCCTGACAAATAGGGTAATAATGTGATCTGATGTTTGCATACAATCATTGGACAGTATCAGGCGACAGACTGCTTAGCTGATTGTCAGTGATTTTAAAAAGATATAGATTTTATTTGAGAACATAGGATTCATCCTGGTTTTGAATAAGTGAAATTCATGGGTGCATTTTTAAAATAGTGTACTCACCAGTAGTTCCAAAATTTTTCTAAAATAAAATTGGTAATGCTGTATATAAGATAAGCACAGGATAGGTGGCACTACACAGATAATTACTGAAAACCCCAAATACCACAGTAACAAAGAACCTGTAATATAGGAAGCTACCATAAAGGTATTTATGGAATTTTGTTGTAAGCACTTGTTATAAGTAACCGATAAAATACAGAGAACATAAATAGTATTGTTCACCATTCATAGGTCACATGCTTTGCTCTGTACACAAAATTTATGGTTTTCAATGCAAGTAATCAGACTATTAAGTATTTGCATAATGGTGAGGGACCTGCAAATGTAGCCCCAATGTGGGACTGAATATTAATAATTTACTACTGTCTTTCAAAAGCTTCAGGTTGAAAACATCACATTTGATCAGTATGTTCAATGTTTGTTTTTTGCAAATATGGTAACACTTGAATTTTTGTTGAAGACAAATCTAATACGTAACTATTTTAGAATATGGGATTAGCTCCAATCTAGATTTTGAGAGGCCCTGGCATTGGGCTGTTTAATTTTTCAAAATTCAGTCAGTTGTCAAGTATTATGCATCATCAAATAATGTCTACCTTTACAAATGTCCCTCGACTCCTGTTCCTATACTGTGTTTCTATTGTCAACTAGTGGGGTACATAATATCCAGGAATTCTTAGTATTATTATTATATTAGTGATAGTAATAGTAGTGGTGGTAGTAGTAGTAGTATCTGAAATTAAATTACATAGCTTTGGTGTCATTATCAAAATTTATCATGTCTTCCTAACACTATCATTTCATTTATTTTTTATGTTCTCCATTTTAAAAGATTCAAGGGGGGAAAAAAAGAAACATTTTTATCAGTACATAAATTCATGATTATGAAAGGAGTCCTACTTTTCCTAAATGTCTTGGAGAATTGTAATGAAAAATGCCACATGGTTAAATTAATTTTGTATGTGAATCCACAATGCTACATGTATATTTAGCTGTTGTTGACCATGTGATAATCTTGACAGTTATATCTAGTCCAGTTGTAGTCATTAAAGAGAACTCAACAACTGTGTTAAGCCCAAAACTATTGTACCATCATTGAGCCCATTTCCTGTAAACATCAGCATTTAGAGATAATGATATAATATATGGTTAATGATATAATATAACCATGTTGGTACATGTTATAATGTACTTTAGCCAAAACTTGTTTTAGTAATGATAACCTGACATCTGGAAACAGACACAATCAAATTACTGTGTTAAATATTGGTTCTGGACATGTATTTTAAAAAAAATGTGGCCGCTTGTGAGTGGTAAATTTGACATTTGTGGACTAAAATGCTGGCTGAAAGCTTATTCCCAGTCAAAAAACTGCCTGAACAAAACAACTAAACTTTTGTAATTTGCAAAAATGATCTTTTATGACATCACTCTCAAATCAGATCATGAGAATTTTAAAAATATATTTTATCTTTACTTGATAATAATTTCAGTCATATTATAATTCCTTGAAGAATGATACAGTATGCTGTTTGAGAATCAAGTCTGACTTAAGGTTTTATAAAGACATTTTTATGACTGCAGGACCATAATAACAGTTGATTTTATATCCTTTCACTTTAATCCAGAATGTTTCTTATATCTGGCTAACATTGAGACTGCATCTTCTAGGAATATTATGCAACATTTGTTTTAAACATTAGTTAAAATGGCGATCAGCCTAAGAAGCTTTCTTTTGAGTCCCAATTTAGCCCCAGAAAAAAATATTCAAAATATTCTTATTTGATCCAATCAAAGCCGATTCTGTTTCTGATTTCAGAGATGTAAATCTTTATTTTGTTTGTAATTCATAAATGATTTATACTGTATGTAACCAATCGTATGAGAACAGTATTCATGTAAGTTGCTAAATTCATATGTTTGTCAATGTACTTTAAAATGACTTAAAGCTGTTGGGTTTCATGGACAAGTTACTTCATGGACTTGAACTCCATAACCTTAGTCTGAAAAATGTTTGATCTTGGTAAATGTTGTATCATCCCTGATGTCATTCTCTAGAAAATTAAAACTCTTACTATGACTAGAGACACTTAATAGATTGTAGAATGTTATCTGTGTTTATTTTAGGCCGTGGAAGAGATGGTCCATTTAGACCTCCCATCGACTTTGATAATGATGATGACATGGACATGGATTTACCTTCCGCTGGCAGATTTCCACAAGATTTTGATGGACCATTTATGCGAGGGCCTGGTTTCCATCCACGGCGATTTGCACCAGATATGTACGATGGACCCCGTATGCGTGGACCAGGGCCTATGGGCATTCGCCCTTCACCCATGATGATGCGCCCTATAATGCATCCTATGATGCGCCCACGTAGGGGTCGCATGTTCTGAGTGAAAGATTCCAGTTCATGTATGTGAAACAGTTGCCTGTACAAAGTAGATAATGGCATTTTGTACATGAACTTAAATCTCCTATGATAAGCTGGTGCTTCAAATGAATTCCATCCCCATCTGTAACACACATGCCTGTAGTTTTTTATATACAGTGTTGTAATTGTAATCCTAACAACCATAGGCTTATCAAAGGAGTTCATTTTTAACACCACAAACATTTTTGAATCTATGTTTTCACCAGATTAACTTATGTGAAGAGTGCTAGAATTTATCATACTTTTTTTTTCAGTGTGAAAGAACCATGTACTGTTTATGATGTAATCTGCTTATGCTAAGTAAAAACAATAGAATCACAATATTTAAAATTTAAATAATTGATTTTATAACCTTTGACATGAAAAGTTTAAAAATGTTTGTTACTTGACAATTTATTTTTCTTTTAACAGAAGATATCAAAGTGACCATTCTGGAAAACAGCATTCAAAAATGTGTAACCTCTTACGTTGAAATGTCAAATTGCCATTATCATTCATTATATAAGAACTTTTGTAGATATGGCCCCCGGGATATATTCCCTGATCACAATAACATAATGAAGAATTTCTGCTATCTCTAAAAAAAATCCAGCATTCACAGAAGGATGGTTACCCAGTGTTAGCTTTTGCTGGATATTATGTACATTGCATCTTGAATCACTCATGAAAACCATTGGCATGGGTTATTGATCATCAATGAACAAAATCGGTATGGTATTGAGTGTTAGCCTATTTAGTTTATGTTGCAGTCATGATTTTGTAAAATTTGTTGAAATGTGAATTTTTTTGCAGTACGGTATTGTTCGTTGAGTTTGTAGGTTGTTTTCATGCACACTGCTTGTATTTCTTCACTTAAGTAACAAACATTGATTGTTTACTTAGGTGAACATTTTCAATTTGTTATTTCCAGAAAAGTTGTCATCATTCTTGACGTTAAGAAAATTGATAGGCAACGTCAGCAAAGTGCATCAAATGAAAGAGATTCAATGCAGCTGAGAACACATGCTTCCCAGTACTGCAATGAGGGCTTTAAAGACTGAAGAGGGATGTGCTAAGTCCATAGAGATGGAGTGTGATATACAGAGTTTGCTTTCAAAGACACTAATTCTCCCCAACTGAAAGTGATGTGTCCAATGAACACAGTAACCATTACATTGTGTTAGCAGCAAAATGGAAGAGCAATATATACTGATGTTGCCAGCCATATAGTCTTCACATGCATTGAATGTGGCAGCTAGTCCAAGAAGAAACAACACAGTTGCAGGCTTAAAGTGAATTTGTTCCCCACCATCACTGTTATTCTCCAGCGATTACTTGGAGTTTATGAACAACTGTCCTCAATATTTTAGGCTGCCTAGTGGACATAAGTACCCCAAGTGTGGCCTTAGGGCCTGTAAGTCAGGGATGTGGATGATCCCATTCTTCAACAAGTCAAAGCCTTGTAATGCTATAAATACTGCCATCCTGTCAGTCCATCGAGCTGGGTGACCTTACTCCATGATCAGTGACCAGGAATTCATCATTTCAACAAGTCATGGCATATACCAGTTGGCGGCCACATCGTTGTATGCAAAACTGTGTTCTGGTTTGATGATCTGTCCATTTCGGTGCACAGACAAACCAGACATTTATTGTCCTGTTCACTTTGCTGACAACCAGACTCCCTCCATTTGTGCCAATTTGACCAGGCGGCTGAGAATTGGGCTTCCAAAAAATCCATTGCAATTTATAATAAATTTTTTACCCTCTAACATTAAATTTCACAGGTATAGTACATCAGAAGGATCATATATATATGATGTATACATCATTTGCATTCTTCCCAGTGAAGTTTTTCATATTTATGCACTTTTTACCAGAATTTTATTGTTGATGTGATATTGGTCAGTAACATTCAAGGATTTCACCAGTGTAATTGCATTGCACTGTTAAACTTCAGTTTATTACACACTTGTTAGGTAGTCATGGAAAATGCCAGTTCACATGTATGAACAATCATTATATTTTATGCACTTGCTTGTTTTGTCTTCTCTTTTTCATAACAGCTGTCATTGAACTGCTAGAAATGCAGATGCTTTCAAGTTCTGAAGGACAACCATGAGACAGGCCTTGACACACAAAATGGTCTTTCTTACCCATGTAGTTTGTGTGCACTGTGGGCATTTAGCTCCATGACTTGAAAAGGTAACTGAAAAGCCACAAAGAAAGGGCAAGCTCTAAATATCCGAGATTGACTTGAAGTATTTGGCATTCATCAAATTTCATTGGCCAGTTTTATGTGGGATGTTGAAATGTTGCCCACATTCCCCATTGAAAGACCTAAAATAGCACCTGTGGCAGTGATCACTTCAGATCATTCAAAGTCATGCCAAGCAATTCCACTATAGCTACATTGCATGTGATACACATTAAACAGCAAGCTCTGTTGTCTAGAATGTCAGTAAGCAAGTTGAGCAAAAGTGGAACCATGTTTGACCCAAGTTGGTAGCCCACTGGACATGAGTCCATTTCCCTGCCCATGCATAGACTCGAAACTTTAAACAGGCCATGTGGGATTATTTTCCAGCTTTGCTGGATGGATTAGCCCACAAGTTTAGTATCACTTGCCAGATGTCATCCTGACTGCTGACCAACCAATTCATCCATTTGGACAATCATGATACAGTTTTGGCAATCAACTGGTAAACATCATGTTGCTTGACATTTCCAATGGTGACTCATCCCAGCACATCACCCAGGCTGGCCAGCCATCTGTACTGACCATATCCTGCATAACACTACTTGGCAAACTTGCATCACAGTTGGATCTGTCTATACAACTGTCCAGTCTGGCCCAGCCAACTGCACGAGACACATTCCCCAGTTGGACCACCTCGGCCTGTCCTCCAAGATTACCAGTTGGAATGTATACCCTGGATGTAAAGCGCACAGGACATTCTACATTGACGGGGGGTGGGGTGAGCAGTTGGCAACAGAAACAGACTTGCTTAAATATTTTTAATGCAGTGATTGAAATTCAGTTTCAAGGTGGCAGTCCGAGAGATGTGCAGAAGTTTACTTCCATTTCAATGCCCTGTTTCCACCAGCAGTTAGTTCTGTGTACAAGGTTATGGTCTAGGCTACAATGAAAAAGATAAATATCGTTCTTCAGAATTTTGCCATACATTACTGTCTGCCTTTCTGATAAAAGTCATGACCTTGGTGTTTTAAGGTCCTTTTTGGCGAGTCATTTGCCTGCAACTGTCTCAGCACAATAGTATGAATCACATTGAAGAGATGCACTCCTGCAATTTTCTCTTAAATCTCACCATGCAGTGACGTGCTTCCTCCATTCATTTAGCTCTTTGTTTCTGCTTGGGGTTGAATTGAGGAGTTCAGAAAACAGGTAGCTCAGGAGCTGCCCCAACATGCAACACACACTCTAGAACACAACCCTGTTCAGGAGCATACCAAGAGGGGATGATCATTGACAGAAAGACTGCAGAGGTAATTCTTGGCAACAATGGTGACCTTTTTCATGGTGGGGTGAGTCATGGGTGGCCATATGTGCTAACTTCTATCAATAGGCAGAGAGAGGAGAGAAAATTAAAGGCTTTTCCTCCTCCAAGTCTTTCGACAACTATCATTTGCCATCCCTTCCACCCACTGGTGATCCTTTTTTAGGGCCAGATTCCTTCTGTTCTGCCAGACTTGGATCAAATTCTTTTCATAGGATTCTGGGTCTTGTTCATCCAGTCATTTCCACTTTCATCTTCCCCCTTCAAGAAATAGAACCCAAACGATCTCAAGAAAGGAGACATTTTACAGACGGAGATAAAATTTTGTTAAATGGATGGTGGAGGTAGTCTGAAAACTAGACTCCCTGTGTTTCTATTGTTAACTTTTTCTGGTTACAAAAACCAACAGAAAATCGAAACCTGTCATAGACTTGAGCAGACTCCTCTATCATTTTGTTACTCCCCCAATGTTAAAGATGGAGATGGCAAGGTCCATCTATCAGTCCATTCTATACAACAAATCAGTTACAACTTGCTCAGTTTGTATTTCCATATACCCATTCACAGTACCACCATAAATACCTTCACTTGAGCTACTGCTGGGTAGTATACCAATTCCATGCCGTTCCATTTGGCCACAGTCTCAGCTCTTAGGGTTTCACCTCGGCATTGGACTGCGCCATATCAACTTCAGGATGTCTTCTGCAAACAGCAAAGAAGCTTGACAATATGCTGCAAAAAGTTAAGTTTTAGCTCATGATATGAACAACTTTCTACCTACTAAATTTAAGGTGGATGATCAGTGTTGAGATGCTGGAGATTGACCCTTCTCTGCATTATTCATTTATTTAGGTAGTTTCTAACTCTTATTCGCCTGATTCATTTTCCTCCCAGGTACACTAGTTGTATCATTCTTGTGTCAGAGAAGGTGAGATGCAGACTTGAGTTCAGTGAGGGAGGCCTGTTCAGTACAGCTGTGGACTTGAGTTAAGTGAGGGAGGTCTATTCAGTACAGCTGTGGACTTTCGTTCAGTGAGGAGGCCTATTCAGTACAGCTGTGGACTTACCCATAAGTCAGCTGCCTTTACTTGTGCTCTCAGCAGATTGCTGTTCTGACACAATATCGTATGATCTCAGGTTGTTTAGATTATCAGATTATGGTCTCAACTGAATTCAAACACTTCCTGCTTTGGTGGAAAGACAGGAAGTAGCTAGCAGCAGAAAAGTCTTTAGAAACCTGTTAACCATAAATCACAATCTGCATAGATGCCAGTTTGTCAGATGGGGGTGGGGTGGAGGCAGACTTGACACAGTATTTTGTGATGGTCAGCAGCAGGCAGGCACTGGAAGAGAAAGCTATTTCACATCAGTCTTGGGGAAAATGAAAGGGAGTGGATGAAAGAATCAGCAGAATTTTTTATTATGGTATGGGAGTACTTTCGTTGGTGTCCTCAGTCTCACTCATCTTACCATACGTGTGTGACACACTAGTCAGGCTTAATGTCCTGATTATCAAGGTGAGGATAGCTGGTTTTTTTGTACTGAATGTTATCTCCATTTGTACATCTTCCATTGAATCTAGAGTCCTTTATGTGGCCGAGGAGCAGTGCTGAGCCTGTTTACAGTGATGTGGAACGAACAAACTGCCCACCTTCTCTTTATACCCAGCTCCTGAAGCATGGTCCACCAATGTCCTTTCAGACAGGTAGGAGTGAATGTGGGCATATGCCTTCTCTTCAGTGGTTGTAATACTAAAATTGATACAAAAATGAGACTTGCAAAACAGTTCTCATTGCCCCTATCTGATGGAGCAGATCCTAGATCAGTGAGCTCCTTGATGCAGCAGTGGACAAACAGTCAAGATCACCAGTATTCCATCTATATCCAGAGAAATTCCTCCTTCATGCCTGGCCCTTGTCAGGTATATTAAGCATGAAAAGAAGGTCTGCACTTTGATTGTGGAGAGGATCACAACAGTAGATGGCCCTCCACTTCAAAGGCATGTGGTTGATTAACAGCTGGTGTCACATTAGCATCACAACCCTCCACTTCCAACCCCCAACTAATTTATTTTCCTCTTTGAAAACGAGAAGTTTGTATCTATTACAATCAAGAGATACCATTTCAAGATCTCATATGTTTAGACATCGTAGAGTAGACTATATCTGGCCGCAACAAGGATCTTTCTTTTTGTTGTTCAGTTTCCATGTATCCAATCACACTTAGCAAGTCTTGTTCCCAAAGTAAAACCTCTCCTGGGTCTTGACATAGCTGTACTCATAAAAGTTCAAGCCCTTGTCTTCCACCTCGCTGTAGCAGGTATCATATAAGACTTGAATCCAGAGTGAGTGAGCTGCATGTGCTGTCAGTGGATTCCATTCAAACATGTTAATCATACAAAGGTCACAACCTGGCTTTAATTTAAAAACAGTTTCTCACTCAATCCACTGAGAGAGGAGAGGAGAGGTATCTCAACAGTGTTTATGGCAACCATCAGATGCTCTATTTACCAGTAAAGGCAGGAAGGCTAAATAACCCCATAAGTGCTGATTGCTGGCTAACACAAGTTATGAGATTGGTGTACTCAGAACTCTATTGGACCAAGTACAACTTGTTAGGATTTTGGTTCATGAGATGTATGCACAAGCCTGGGCATTGAATGTAACATTTCAATTCAATACTTTGTAGAATCTGTTGACCGGCATATTCTGCAGCTTTTTATTTTTGTGACATGACCTTGTAACGGAGTGAGTTAAATCTCTTTGGCCACTGGTAGCTGCCCAGACAGTTACCACACCTCATTCATGACAGCACAGCCTTATCCTCTAGCAAGACTGTACAACTTGCACTGGATTCACTCTGGAAAGCTTTCACATGTAAAGCAATAGACAGATGAGGGATATCAGGGATCACACTCACGTGGTTATAGATGACAAATTGAGAGTTCATCCTTTCACTTGAGTGATCATCTTGCTCCAACAAGTTAATGTGGATAGAAGATGAATGCTGAAGCATTTCCTCTCCTCTTAAATATTCTTGTTATGTTAGTCTGATGGGGTAATGTTAGTGTTAGTAGAATGGGCTAATGTTAGTGTGATGGGGTAATGTATCTGATAGAGAAAAAAATTTTTTTTAAAATTATTTTTCTCCAAACATATTTACACTATTACATTACTATCAATCCATCCCATCATTTCCAGCAAATGCAAACACTTTTACAGGTTTCATTCAAACTTTTAATCACAAATATCTGGTATATGAATGGCCTCCTTGGGGAATCAAGGAATTTTAATCTGTAAGTTAATTTTCTTTGTCTATATGATACATAAATGGAAAGATAATTTATCACCTTCAGGGAGGACTGGATACGGAGGTAGCAGAGTGATTTCCAAATATTAATGACATCATATAATATGTTTTAGTTGAGCTATTTCCTAGAAAGTATCTTTTTCAGCATTATGTGCTTTGAAATTTTTTGGAGCCGGACCAAAGAATAGTTTGACACTCTTGTCAACCAAATTAACCATGTCCAATGTAATAGACAGGGTTATTTTAGCAGGCAAATAAATTATGGAAAACCATGCTGTAGACTGACTCCAACAACTAATTCAAAGCATACAGTGCTGGAAATATTATTTAGTGCAGAAATTAATAATTTCATTATACAAGTGCATGTGCTAATGATCTGTGTTCAAATGTCTTCAAGAAACAAGTGTTTCTGAACCCACTTTCTGCATGGTACAGACCATTGAGCCCTACTTAACATTTCTGGAATAAACACTAGATAAAGGATCAAATGAAAAAAATCATTTAGAGGAAGAATCTATAGATTTTGGAATCAAAGGTCAAGGTCACTGGCTACAGAAGAAGTAGAGTTCTTTTCTATAACAGTTCTTTATCTGCTGTTATTAAACTTTGTTAGTTATTTGCACATGGGGTTAGGAAGACCACTAACAAGGTCAAATGGTCAAAGGTCTGGGTCACAGTAGCAGAAAGAATAATACTGGTTCCACACAGAAACATTAGTTCTACATCACATATCTAGACCAAACCTTGTATTTGGCTTGCACTGTGGAAAGGAAGATGCATTTCGATTTTGGGGTCAAAAGATTGAAGGTCAAAGTTGATGTGAGGGGAAAAAAGAAAGAAGCTTTGGACCAAAAATATGTAATCTGCCTAATGAACTACTAACTATGGCGTGGTCATGCAATGTGCCACTCAGAATACTCTGTGGGGTTCAAATGAAATTGTCACATTTTGTAATGCAGCAGAATATCTTAATGTATTACAGCTTTTTCATGATAAATTTCATAGGTATTTTATAATTAACTATATTACCAGCTTCTTACACAGGCTTGAAAATTTACAACTTCAGGGAAGCATACAGGAACTTACATGTTTTATAATTCTTCTATCAAAAAGTGGCTACACCCTATTGAAAAGCCACAGTTTTGTACAGTTGTAATGTTGTCTTGCCAGTAAGTGACAAGAGTAACACTTTTTTGGTGGCAGTGCCAACAGCTGCCATGTCATCAACAATTTCATTTGTGTTTAGGTCCAGTGTTGAAGTTTGAAAATCATTTGCAATTTATCCTTGTCATCAGTTAATGTATTTAACTTTGTAATATATACATTTCATGTTTGAGTTTATATATATGGAGTTCCTGTCTTGCCGTTGCACCTGCAGAGAGATGTATCATCATGTCATAACTGCTTTCACAGGTAAAACTGTGCTGTGAAGCCTTTGTTGCTGTTAGTTGCCTTTCTTTGTTAGGCTTATTTTTCATTGCATCATTTTAGACATATTTTTCATAGCACTAGGTCTTATTATATTAGGAAAATGCTTTGAAAATGTGGCATTTTAATTGATACAATTTTACTTTGAACAGGACGGGGAGTCAGTTGGGGACATTTTGGACCAGGAGGTTGTACAGATTGGAACTTTTTTCAATCTTTATCACCGGCAAAAGGATGGTCATCATGATTTTTCCAACTTTAAGACTCCAAGTGGCAAATTTTACTCTTGTAATACAGCATGTGACACAGAGGCACAGTTTGCAAGGCATATCCAGTGCAAGTCACAGACAAAAGAATGCCATAAATGTGTTTGAAAGTGTTCAAGGTTAGACTCTGAAATGTAGAATAGTTTTTTTTGTGTCCAGGGGATAAGTTGTTTTGATGAGAACTCATTTGAAAATGGTGAATGAAATTTATTTCAGAGGCTGACCAAAAGAAGAGAAGTTAGTTTTTCTTTTTTGTTTTAAAGTAATATGTAAATATATAAGTATATCACAAGAAACAAGCTGAAATTGCTGTAAAAAATAGTGCTGAAACAACTAGTGATTTTGATAGTCACTCAGATGAAGTTGACAAGTTATTTAGATTCTTGGATTTTGTATTGTTAAAATCCCCCACCCAAAAAAAAAACCTATAATGTCAGGGTGAGCATAGTCTCTGAAGCACATGCGTAAAATATTTTCATTTAGTATTGAGTAATCAGTATCGAGTAATCAACAAGAAAACACTTGTCATGTATTCATTGTCAAACTGTACTGAACAACACTCATGGCGACACGAAAACATTGGATAACCTTAGGTAATGTAGTTTCATAACTTCTTTGTATGTAACTGCAGCTGCAAGATTACATGCACTCATAATAGTGCTGAAAGCTTTTCTGTAGAAATTAATAAATGAAGCCCCCAGATGCAGAGCATTGTTTCCTGTTCAGCTGTATTGTTGGTTAACTCCTGTTTGTACATTTACAACTTGAGATGACCCCTATATCTAATCCAGCTTGAGATGACCCCAGTTTCTAATTTAGCTTGAGATGACACCTATTTTGAATCCAAGTTGAGATGACCCCATTTCATATCCAGCTTGAGATGACCCCAATTTTGAATCCAGCTGTTGTTGCCCAATATTATGGTTATTCGCAGAGAATATTAATTATGTTTGTATGCTTCCCTTTTGCAACTGAAATAAGAGATTGGATTTATCAATCACTGGGAAGATATATACTCAAGCCCAGCTAATTAGTGAACTGAGTAAAAAATATTTCTATTGGTCATAGACCAGAAGAGTTTATGAGATGTCCTGTTTTGCATTGTCCAACCATTCTTCTCCTAGCACAAGTTTCAATCCTATCTAAACTACTTGGATGATTGCTTTGAAATTTTATGTACACATTTATTCCAATGGCAGCTTGGTCCTAAATGAAATTAGGTCAGTGCTGTTCATCCTTTGGAAAGTCATAATCAATTCCTGGAAATTTCTTTTTGACAGCAGCACATCAGTCTCTTCAAGGTTTCTTTGTTTTATGTTTTAAATGCACTTTTAACACAATGGCTATATCATGTTGATAAAGTGGGAGCAAAGTGTGTTCTCAGTGACACAAGAGGCAGCCAACTTTACCTGGCATGGGTTGGTATAAAACCTGAGATTGTTAGATTGCGAGTCTGACATGCTTCCAAATCAGTTACCATGGTTCCCTTTTAATAAGTGAAAAGGTCTTATTATATTTAAACAAGTAGATTGACCAAGATCAATGATACAAAACTGAAGGCAGGGTCCAGCTTCTTATTTTTTGAAGTCGACAGTTTTGTCTCCAATCATTCATTGTTGACAAGCTGACTAGTTGTTTCAGCACTAGGACATATATGTATAATTATAAGATCCTGATTGTAGCACTTTGTCATCAACATGTAATTAACAGGTAATAGATTTTATTACTGTATTGTAAGTTACCTAGTCTAATATTTTCTGTGTTTGTTTCCTCTTGATTTTTTTTTTCCTGTAATGAAAGAGGATCATATTCTGTGACCTTTGTATGAAAACATTGTAAACATCTTAGCTGACAAATATCCAGATACCTTGGACTACAGACTAAGTCATAAAACATGCAAATACCTATGTCTTTAGACATGCAAAACAAAAATGTCTACATACAGTTAAATTTCTGCATTGGCTCAGTGTTTAACACCATGGACTCGCAGTCAGTGCACTATGGATTTTACTGCTGCCCAGATCAGCTTTGATTGAATGCCATTGTGTGTCTTTAGATAACATACTTCCTTACAAGTAGTCTTTTTATGTGTTGATTTGCTGTTATAACCAGTCAATCAGTTGATCAACAATCACATATGTATGTCAGAAATAAAAACTGCCATTCCAACAGCTTGGCTAAGGATAAAGGAAGCTTGATTGATCCTGGAAGAAAAATTCAGTTTCTTCTTTGTAATGTCCATTTTGCATATAAATGTTTAGTAGCAAGGGGTTGAATGTCTGACAAATTATTATCCAGTGAGAATGATAATACAGGAAAACATGTATAAATTTGTCGTGGTTGATGTAAAATTTTATAGAAGCTAGACATACATTCAGGTCTTTGTTTACAGCATGCCTTTGCATTGCTGATCACATGCTATAGTAGGAACTGTCTGAACGTGAATTAGAGTAATCCCCGTTCTATTGATCTTTTTTTTGGACCCAATCACTCATAATAACACATTATTATCATGAAGTAATTTATCCATTTTAAAAGCAGATAGGGATGGCTCTAATCTGTATTTTTGTTGTCGTTTTCAGTGCTGACTATAAATAAATCCCATAGTTAGCCAATAAGAACTTGATAATTTATCATGTGATGTACAGATGGTACATCTTTCACCATCATATCTGGATCTGTGCTATGGGATGGGGGTGTTGTACACAAATATGGTGAAAATATGGACAGGTCAACTGTACTTGTAGCGTCCATTAATATTTTGTGAAATTGCATTGTTTATGTTATATAAATTGCATACTTTGTGTTCCATTCAGATCATACATTTTGAATTCATCTGTCTGTCATGTTGAGTAAGCTTATGGTATAGTCTGCTTCCATCAAGCCTCATCCATCACCCATTATGTATTGCCTAGTACGCATCCATTAAATTTGATATTTTCAACTTCTTCTGCAAAACCATAGCAGAACTTTGAGAAATTTCACAGGCAGTTTTGTGACATTCTATTCTCACTAATTTGGACAAATAATTCTGATACGTCATTAAATATGGCCTGCTCTTAAAAAGCTTTGACTCTTAAATTTTTCTTGCTCAAAAGAATTTGATCAGTTTTGATTGAAAACATCCATACATAAAGGGTTTTGAAGTTTGCATGAATATTGCTGATCTGCCATCAAATACTAAAAGAATAAAAATTGTTAAACGCTCTCTCAACAACTCCTCGGCAGATTTTGACCAAATTCTGTAGGATCCAAGCATGAATTGGCTTTCAGATTTCTATATTTGATTTTAGTCCATCAATTATAACTTTCATTACTACAAATAGAAAAGCTTTTGCTCGTTTTCTTATCAGAATGTGAACAGACAAGTGATCTTCATGTGAATGGCTTGCAGGTTGGTACAAAATATTGTCAGTCTGGAATCAGATATGACCATTTTTACTAAAAATAGAATAATATTTAAGCAGCTTATTATAAAAATCATCTGAACATAATTTGACTAAATTTGAAAGAACACTTTCCAGCATTAAAGCTTTCAGTTAGTTATAAATGATGCTAATCACGGATTAAACACTATTAAAAAAGAAAAGTATAAAAACTTTGGGTGCATTTTGGATTGTGGACAAAGCAAACTGTATTTGATTTAATACAATAATGTGTGTTGCAGTTAGCATTGATTGTGGTTTGTTCCAGTTAAAAGACAGATGTATTCACTTGTTTTCGTTCTTATAAAGATGAAGCTCCAATGGTTTATGTAATTTCAAGACTTTTGTATTTGATAGAAATTAATTTTGTGTATGTGACATTTAAATACAGCCCAGTTAGAGAAAGTGTTATCCCATGTGTGTGCATGTGTATATAATATATAAGTTCAGAATGAACCAGCATGTCAATCTGGAATGTCCAATTAATGTATGTGACTTTAATATCTGCGTCATTTTGTTATGATTTTTGTAAATTCGGACGATTTTTAATACAATTTACTAACATCACATATGACTGTGTTGCTGTTGAATGTGAAACATTTTTTGCAGATTTTAGTGTTATTTCTAAACTTGAACAACTTTGCTTGTATGTAAAGCTGATGTTTTGGGCACCATTAACAGGAATGGCATCTTTGAGGAACATGTAGCCCACATCCAGGTCTGTCTGAGTACACAACTGGCCATCTAGGGCTCCCACTACTTGCAGCAGGGATGTCTTGATTGGGTTCTGTCTCTACATCCATCTCAAAAGAGGTGTGTAAGAATCACTCAATAAAGACAAATGAAATTTGGCATATATATATATATATATATATATATATATA
>QKMX01262630.1:1242-11816 GCA_003401595.1 Venustaconcha ellipsiformis | reverse complement strand
CACACACACACACACACACACACACACACACCTTTACCTTTGATTGCCACGTTGTTGGACGGGGATGACCCTAATCTCTTTTTATGTTTCTCCCTGTATGAGGCTCTTTTTCCGGTAATGTTTCCAATATAAAAGCGTAGAACAGTTTAACGCCGTAGGTTTGATTTAATAATTATTTAGTTTTAAAATCCAGTCTGTGGACTGTGATCCCTCAGCTACGTTTTTAATTGAATTCAAGTATCTTTTCATTTCAATCATGAGCTTTATATTTGTGTTGACAGTTGCGTTTGATATGTTATAATATCGTGTGAAACAGAAGTTGCGAGGCGAGTTAAGTTAAATTTTCTGGTATAATGTTTTATCTGAGGAAAATATCACCCTCAGGCAAGTTGCAATTTATACCTCTAACATATCTTGCGTGCCAACGTACTGAACTGCGCACTTTTAAACGTGTTTTTTATTTTCTTCTATCCTCTGGGGGAAATACAGATTTAAAAAAAGAAAAGAAAAGGAGTGTGCATTCGATGAAGAGACTGAAGAGAGCAATGACATTGAAATGGTTAGTAATCTAGATAGAAAAGTAATCTGAACAGCATTGTAAGGGGAAAATTATAATGGTAATAAACTAAAACTTGTCCCGATAATCCGTCTTTTTGCAGAGTTCATAAAGCAAAATTGCCCCATTATGCATGCCATGTTCTTAATTTTATTCGCTATTAATTGCTCACATCTCTGTTGAACTATTCATCTTGTCAGCAATGATACATTCAAATTTAGAAATGGGACTATATACATTACTGAAGTAAAGTAAACACATTTGTACTGGTTTAATTTTTTAAAAAAAACTCCCTGGTTTAAAGAGCAATTATAACTCATTCTAAAATATTATATGATTAAATGATCATGGTTGGGTATTTRTCGATGAGTAGATTGTACCCAATCACTTACAATGACTTTATGTTTAACTTTGTGATTTGATTATTAAAAAAAATCACACATCGATAAGTACCCAACCATGATTATTTAATCCTTATAATTTCAATTTACTTCCTTTCCGTCATCAGATCAGCAAATTTCATTAAAAAAAACATTAACTTTTATGAAGATCAAAGTTTTCAGTTTTCTTTCATTTGTCTCCTAACTGCTACATAATATGTTTCCTGATCTTTGCTAGCCAAGAGGGTAGAGTGTATATAATATGCTGTTTAAACCAGGCTATTCCTTTTTTCTAGAATTACGCTTGCGTATGGCAAGTGTGATTATATCGATCGTTGTTGTTACTTTCCACGCATTTTGATCTTTCAAAAGCAAAGGTGTGTCCGTTTTTAGTGAGATCCCTTGCTTGGGATATGACCCTGATCTTTAATAACAGATACTGGAACATATTGTCAAGGCAACATATAATAATTTCTGAAGATTGTCTTCTAAAGCTTGCCATATACCCTTTGAGTGTTGGAGCGCATGAAGGTCCGTGCAGTCACATTGTTTTAATTTCTAATGATAGATTTTAATCTAGGGTTAGCTAAAATCACGGTTTTGTTATTATTAGGATGTAAGGCGTTGACATAGATGAAACTTCACATAAAACAACTTGGAAATAGGGAACAAAAAGTAGTTCTCAGAATTTATCGATGTTATAAAAAATTATCTTCAGATGATCGAGGAAGAAAAATTTATTAGAGGACGGGAGATGTATGCCACTAAACGTATGAGAACGGTAATATGGATAGAGGTAACAGCGTTATAGTACAACGCATTTTAATGAGTAAATTGAAGCCAGGAATGAAACAGGTGAGATTTAAAGGAGCCAAAACATGAATTCTTCGATGAATAGTTATACATGTTCTTATCAGCTGAGTTTACACCATACTAACGCTAGGTATTCAAATCCACAACGTTTATCTGTAATTTGGTGTCAAAAACCTGCATGAATAAGATGAGGTTCCAAACTGGACCCCTCCCCCCCACACACACCACTTTTTAGGATGAGTGCACCTCCCTCTCTTCAATTTAGCTGTAAATAGTCCAAGCGAGACGTAGAATCGAAATTTGAGCACTTTCAAAAAGAACAATCAATGCCAAAATACACGTGCAGGAATAATGTGTTGTCTATGTAAAAATGAAAATGATGATAAAATGTTGCAGATGGGTGAGACGTAAATGGAGGAACATACACATACTGCCACAAATTAAGTCATGCCATTTTCCAATATACACCTAGTGCCACAAATCCGGTCATCCCGTTTTCCAATAAATTTCGATTTCTTTTTTATTCTTATTTATTCAACGAACCATGATATCATATATCATATAAGTAATTTATAACTTACAGGGTAGGAAAGGTTATTGGAATACATTTATTTACTATTGTAGTATATGGTGCTTGAACGTCTCGAAAATTGATGGAGATGTATATTTAAGTAAGCTATTCTGGTACAAAAGGAAGCAGTGACATTAAAAATTTTACACATTAGTGTTTTAATGAAGTACTAAGAATACAATTTTGAGACCTTAAAAGGAAGTACATGGAAGCAAACAAACAAAATTTGTACTTTGGACTGAGATAAAAAAAACCCCACACCTTTGATGTGCTGAGGGAAGATTACAAGGGTGCTTTGAATTAGGATGAATACGATGAATTATTTCATCTTAGTCACTTCTCATCGTCATCTCGTCTGAAAAACAGCAACGTGATTTTGAATGAAGTCTAATTCAGGATTAAAATCAGACTCATTTTGGAATTTTGTTTTCACAAGACACTCCATTATTTTGAGAAGTATTTTTACATGCTCAGCAATGATTCTTAAAGACAAGGGAGCAGCCATAATCGAAGAAAACTTCATTTCAGGTTGAGTGAATTTTCTTCAATAATTTGTAACTAAGCCAAAGGTGTCGCTGATTGTGAATTATTTTTATGTATGTATTTAATTTTGTCATATTTTATTAATAGGATGCCTCGTAAGGTGTTTTAATGTGAGACTTTGAATTCGTCCTCGTTACAGTAAGTTTCAAATTAACTGTACAGTTAAAAGAACAAGAAAAAGTTTTAATCTTCCGTTTTGTGTGTAATGCATTTACATTCTTGTTCCAGGTAAAAATCTATAAACTTCAGATTCAACTCAAAATGTAAGACGAAACCTAGGAACACATTTGATATTTAAATTTCATTTGTTGTTGAAAGTAATATTGACATACCGTAAGAGCAAGCGACACAATACTTTTTTTTTCTGAACCACAATCGGCCCCCAGACGATTCTAGAATGTACATGGTTAGAGCTCGTTGCCCAGTTTTTCTTAGCTAAGATTAAAGAATTTCAAATACCCAGCTACTAATTTAGAGAGAATAAACTTAAAATTCTCTGAATCATACCAAAAACCTGCAACTTTCAGAAAAAAAATGTTATTATTCCTATTCAGGAATCATTGGTAATCAGAATTTACATTTTCCTGATATAGCATCGCCATTTTAAACTCCCCAAAAGATAAGGTGTCATTCCACTCAAAAATGGGATATTTGATGATTGTCTTAGAGAAAGCTTCCTGTCTATGTATGTATGTATGTATGTCGATGAATCACAATTCCAAGGAATGGCAAACAGAAAGCACGGTAAAATACTTCTTTGAAACATGTAATGTAGACGCAAATCTGCTGAGACATCATTCCTAGATGCTGAAACGTGCTTTAAGACTTACAAGAAAATTATCAGTACAAATACTTTCATTTGAAGAAACTTTTACGTGACAAGAACTTCAATGAAAAATACCGCATATTTGCTATTTCTTGATAGACTAGAATAGTTCTCACACAACGACATTCATTAAATGATGTATTCAGCGGAAGTTAACAGTAGGTATGAAATGACTTAGGGGAAAAGTCGTACGCTATATATGCGGATGGGAAAACCACGGCTAGTATTATTGGAGAACACTTCATCCATATAAATCCGCACTAAACTATATGGTACCAGACAGAAAAAGATATACTTTGGCGGCGTTAAACAAGGTCAAAGCATTATTTTGTCAGGACCGGCTTGTAAACATTCAACTCAGTTTAGTGCCTAGATGGCCGTTAGAACGGCATGACAACGGAAAACCTGGCTTCATGTAAAATACCATAATGTTAATGCGTAAAGGGACATGTTTTTATGTGCTTTATTATCGATATCTAGGAGATGGTCGGCCACGAAGTTATTGTCCTGATCGAGTAATTAACAGAAAAAAATATGAAAATAAAAGAAGGAAAACCAGAGATCTGAGCAAATATCAAGAATATATAGAATAGAATACCACATGCAATGAACCGTTCTGTTATAGCGATGAAATAAATTTAATCATGGTATCGAGTGATTGATTCTCTCCCTCCCTCTCCCTCCCCTTACTCCCCTCTCCCACTCTCCCTTCACCTCCCTCCCTCCCCTCTACACCTCTCCCTCCCATATCCCCCTGTCCCTTACTCTCCCTCCCCCTTCATCTTCCCATCTTCTCTCTCTCTCTTCCCTCCTCCCTCTCCCTCTTCCTCTCCTTCTCTCTCTCTCAGCCGTAACTTGGTTGTCTGCTCTTTTTTACCCACTCTCTTGGAAGATTTTTTTAGCGATATAATCACTTATTTTCTCTGAATCTCTCAGACTTTCCTTTCGACAGAGATTTAGACAGTCAGTCTAATTCCATCATGGAGATTGCTCAAATCTTTGATTTCGCCTGCCTGCCCCTCCCCCTCCATAGCTTAGCCAATCAGAATTAACTTTATCTAATCGCAACACTTGACACTCATAAAATTCAGAATAAGTCTCTCTAGTCCGCTTTTGTTAATAAATATTCTGGAAATGTTATTTTATGACACCTACTTTATATGGCCCCCACAATTTCCCAAAAGTTGTCTCTGGCTTGTCTCAGCTTCGTCAATTTCTCCACTTGACCTTGTATTAATATATTTATCGGACCATTATCCTTGCCGGTAATTATGAAAATCAAGTCAGGCTTGCAAAGAAGAACCTCTCGCAAGCTTAGTGGTTACGTATAACGCTGACCACGACAGAATGTACTGCGAAAATACCCAAAAAGTTTTGTACTATCACTCATAACATATTACTATCGTTAAGTCGAGACAGTAGGGTTAGATAAATTGCTGACGATTTTGCCACCTGACGTGAGAAAGTCGAGTATGATATTGAGGTTAAAAGCCCTCTTCCAAGCAAGACATCTATGACACCAGTTTATCACAGACTTTCTTTGTAGTATGCGAATCTCTCTAGGCAAGACAAACACGAAACTAAGTTTATTACATAATGTCTTGGCATAATGCCATTCAAATATTGAGTAAAATTGCTATCTGTACAAGTAAATCTAATTTTACTTGTAACGGAGACTAAATGTATATGAAACAACTGTGAATGAAGCTTTCAGCCTCCCATCAGTTAGGACCATCGACCGCTAGCTAGTTTGAATAAACTTATATCGGCTGACCTTTGTATGCGGAATGCAAATAAAACCCATCTTTTGATCCATGACATTAAATTCTTCAGGACACTCACATTTTTAGTATTAATTCCTGTCAGAGCAGAACACTATCCATCGGTTACTGAACTTTATTTAATTGCTGACGCATGCGTGGAAAGCATCATCACTCCAAGGTAAGAGTAATGCATAGGACTAAATATCAATTTAATGTCATGGTAAAGGTACTAGCAGAACACGAGGTATGAGTCGTTGACAAATTGGAAAATGCTTCATAAATATTACTCTTCGTCTGGGTTAGCCATAAAATAGAAGAAACGAAAAGTCTGAACTTGTTGCTCTCCTTTCTGAATATGTTATTTTATTAATTTTCATTATTTGCATTTTTAATCAATGTGCAAACAATCTTAATCTTAAGCGCATAAAACGATAATAAATTCAGCAATATTTCAAACAGTAATCCATAAACTGGTATCAATAATATATTTCTTGATTTGATCGAGATATTGTTGGAATTTTTGACGTTTCTAAATCGTTATGTGTCATCTGAACGTCCAAGTATCGGATGGCATTAGTATATGTAATCTTAGGACTGAAATAGTCACAATCGTTGTTCTTTATAGTTTTTATTCTGGATCTTTTTAAACATAATTTAGAGAAAACGAACATAATGGAATAACCTCAAAAATAAATAAGAAATGTTATTTGACTAATTCTGGTTAATTTGATTCATTAAATTCTCAGTAAGATAAATGACAAGCAGTAGCTATCCATAGCACAATCCAGCTGGCTGAGTGGTCCAAGACACTCGGTTTTACAGTTCACTGACATACCACCTCTGTCCGCATGGGTTCGAGTCTCAACTCGGTAATCACGGGAATGTAAGGAAGCTTGCCATTAGCATCCCGTGATTCTTTTGATCTTGCCGATTTTTTCTTTCGCAAAATATACTACCCGCCATGTATAGCCTAACATGTAATGAAAATGGTGTTAAGCCCACAACACTAAACAAAAAATGGCAACTTTTTTCAATCCTTTTCAATGTATGAAAGCTATTAGATTTATGTTAAATGTTCCATTCCTAGACCTGACACTGCTGTAGCTACACCTTGACCGGAATTCCCTTATTTGTTTAAATCAAACTTTGCTTTCCATAAATTTCTACCTTCGTGTTTATCGGATCGTTTTAGATTCGTCTTGAATAGTTATGAGAACTACAGCTTCATATTGTACTATATATTTAGCCGAATGCAAATTCTTGCATTTATACACAAATTATTTAATTCTCATCGTGCATTGTTTAAGCTTTTTCCCAATCACGGTTGATGACTTCAGTGTTATCATGATTAAAATAATTTGTAAATTTGTCTCTTTTCGAAAACACTGGACTACACATTTTATGTTTCAAGTCGGCAACATACCTTTATTCTTTTGAAGGTTTTCTTCAACAAAACTAGCTTTGACCAAATTATTGTCCCGTCCTAACTTATACACAAATAGCCGTTATTTCTAGGCGTTATTTTTAGATACACAAATAGGCGTTACTTCTAGGCGTTATTGCACACAAATAGGCGTTATTTCTAGATACACAAATATGCGTTATTTCTAGGCGTTATTGTACACAAATAGGCGTTATTTCTCGATACTAAACATGCTTACAAGTTAGATTCTTTAAAACTTTCAACTTCAAAACAATGTAATTTTTGTGCAAATATTTATCTTGTGTTAAAAGTTTCAATTTTGTGTTTATTGTCTTTATAAAATTTCTGGTCCAGTAATTTTCAATTTGTTTTAAATTCTTAAACCTCTACAAGATAAGAATCAAGTAAATATAAAACAAACAAGTAATAAAAAATGTCTAATGATATTAATTTGCTTTTAAAATTTATCGATCTCTTTAAAATTTAGCGTGTGGACCAGTAATATTGAAATTCTGATCGTCAAAACCATTCCTAGTTTTGCTGATATAGTAACTTCTGAACTTTGGTGATTTTTGATGTCATTGTTGTTGTACTCTAGTATATTTACCGACCCACCCACCCAACAAATAAAAGAAAAAGAAAATTATTAGTCTAGAATTGACATGATATATCGACTTACATGCACTTGTACAAGAAATAAAACATGCAAATAAAATATACAAACCAAAGGAAGTACACAAAATTAAAGAGAGATGAGCGTACACGATTATCTTTCTGACATGGATATTACAAATGCTAAACAAAAGCATATACATGTCTGCAATTATCGAATTCAGTACACGTATTTTTGCTTATAATTTGACATTTTTTTGCCGACATACCATTAAGTCTTTGCGTTCGCTAATTGTTGTGGTAAATGACAGTTTCTGCTTTTTGTCTTGACCTTCTTTTATCAGATCTGCTTAATTAGCAACGTTGTAATTACCTCCATTCTGCGAGTGTTCTGACAATACATGGTCAGATATATCCACCAGCTGTCACATTTTATTGCAAGTCTTCATTAAGTACCTGACAAGAAATATTTCTAAGCTGGCTGTCCAGCTTGTATATCGCATATGACGGAAGCCAAGACTACAAGTAGTGTGTTGTCTGCTGTGAGATGGAGTAACCTTGCATCAAAGTTGTCGTTTTAGAGGGCCAAAGATCAGATTATCAGGAAATTATCGGAACCAATCCTTTAGATACGTCTAGGTAAGTGATTATTTCGTTTTACCAATATTTCTTATATATACTATAACTCAGAACTGAAACCTTTAACTGAAAAAGACATTTATGTCTGGATACAAAAGCGGATATCAGAGGAGCGATAATTACAGTCACGTAACTTTACTGTCAGTCTAGCACGCGCAACATAAACATGAGCTAAATATAACTTATATACTACACTTCGTGTCGTACGTTCATTCTTCGTATTTTATTTTCACTTGGACAACATTAATTACAACAAAACATTGCGAATGTCCATACAAACATG
This sequence comes from Venustaconcha ellipsiformis, assembly GCA_003401595.1. Taxonomy (NCBI): domain Eukaryota; kingdom Metazoa; phylum Mollusca; class Bivalvia; order Unionida; family Unionidae; genus Venustaconcha; species Venustaconcha ellipsiformis. The sequence continues at coordinate 3,407 of QKMX01262630.1, read as the reverse complement.
GCCCTTACAATATGTTTTTTGGATGGAACATTTCTGCCTACCTATCCTCTGTATATTTTCCACCTGTTTCCATATCTTAATATTTTCATCACAAAGAACCGGCATGCCTATAATTTAACTACCACACGATCATGGAAAGGCGACTGCTATCCATAGTACGGCGGCTTCGGGTATTGACCTTGATGCACTGGACAAAGAAAATGAAGAAATTAGCCAGCTATATACATGCAATGGCATGGTGTAAATAAGGCATCAAGTATTATAATAAACGCAGTTTATTTGCGGCGTAATAGTCCTCTATTTTAGCACAAGGTATCAAGATTTTATAACTATTTGACAATTGAAGCATCATCACCCTTTTATTTGAAAGGTATCATTACACCAATTTGGCTAATGCGCTGTTCTTGCAACATATGGCAATCCACACAAAAATAATTCATAATTTTACTTTGATCTTTTCGCGTGATTTTCATACCAGTGAAGAACGTTTGCATTACATAGAAGACAGCGAAAAGTCTAAGTGGACAAGTGTTTTCAACTTCAACTTCTCTTTTCAGTTGGACGACTAAGGTAACACAGTTAACACATGTATTTTGTCATGTTCAGGAAAGGATGTTTGTACTAAAATCTCTTCTCATTTCATTTGTTTCAAATGTCACTATCTGCAAAAAGAAGTGCAACATCAACTATGTTGTTTTTTTCTAAATGTTTCGTCTGAGTTAGTGTGAAGAGAAGTAAATATATTAGAAATTTAATTAGTTGAGTAAACATTCGAAGACACTTCTGACATGTTGCAGAAGCAGCCATTTTGAACGTTAGTCTACAAACGAACCTATCACGTGACGAGATCATGTTCTTAAATAAATACGTCACTGTATATAAAAAACTAATTATCGATTTGTTGAAACGAAGATTTCAAAAGTTACTTTCAGTAAATAATCTATTTCTAAGCTTCAATATGTTAATGTGACCAAATTGTTTTAGCCCATATATGTACAAAAACTTCATGGTGTTTGATTTTTTTTGTTTCACCTAAACTGGGGTATAAATTCGCCTAACACATCCAAGGCATTTTGTTTCTATTTTTATGGCTCTGATTGACCTACATGGAACTGAATATGGTTCGTTAAAGTCAAAACCTCTCGATATTTTAATAAATAGCGTGAAGCAGAAACCAAGAATAACGTTTTTGACTAACACTTTGCCAAGCTGAAATTAATATTGTATTTTTATATCATGATACGGAAGATGTGAAATATTTAATACATTCAGTTAATTTCAATTAGATGAAATACAGATAGAGGCAAAGTATGACTGCAGAGTTGATCAAACTATGACTAAAGTGAATTAGTTTGTGACAGTGGTGAAATCCTATTGTTTTACCTGGTTGTCCTAAGAAAAGTACAAACTATTCTTCAGTTTAGCCTGTTTGTTACATCCTAAAAGACCACAATGATACCGATAAAAATTACAGGGGGAATATGCTATTAGTTCTGAATTTTATGAAAATTTAATAAAGAAATATAACTTCTGATACGTGAATTTAAAACGTTTGGTTTTTATCATGTTGATGCATCTTTCACAAGTAGTCATCCATAAAGATGGAACGGTTGAAGTAGCTCTAGTCAACGACAGTCATCATGTGCACGTTGTTGACGAGTTTATGATATCCTATAAAAAATTTGTTTTGATAAAAAAATGGATTTTGGTGTTTTCATTGCTATTTTCTTTAAATTTTTATACAACTAAGCGGTTTTGAGGCATAGGCCACACATATTGTCCACTCTGTTGTTGAGATAAATTGTGAGCTCTTGTAGAACTCCTACCAGAATATCTTCACTCCGCAATAATACAAATCTTGTTAGGGCAAAAGATAACTAGAATGTATGCTACAGTCCAAATCAGGATGAAATACATTTCCATACATACGCATATACCATTTTAATGTCATGATTTGACAAACCTTGAAAACATATCCAGCAATGACCAAATGAAAAGTACTTGGTTTCTATGGTGATAGTTTACTGCTTCTTTTGGTCATGAAAGAATTTATTTTGGAAACATTTGTATAATTTACAATATGTGACTGGAAATTTACAATGAAGGTAATGGACAAACCTTGCGGAAGAGACATGCTACATGTCTGCGGCATGATGCCCCAGTGC
>QKMX01262433.1:2305-13237 GCA_003401595.1 Venustaconcha ellipsiformis | reverse complement strand
ATATATATATATATATATATACACACACATAAACACCGGCCCAATCTGAAATGTTGTTACTCGTCTTTCGAGTTCCAAGATGACCATGACATCACTAACACTAAGTGGTTTGGTTTCTTTGAGTACGTGATCTGGCCAATTTATGCGCTTGACAGGAGGTGGAGTCTGAATTTAATTCAACAATATAGGACGCGCTGAGATTTACGCTGATTTCGATTCTGCATTAACTGTGCAATTCTTCTCCGTTGAAGGTCTGTAACTCCGGTATGGATGAAGCTGGGAACTCTTTCCAATTCTCAGGGGCAGTGATCAAATTTTTCAAGGATGAAATGAGGGCATCCTTGAAGCGTTTCTGCTGATCATCCTGAAATCGCTTTCCGTCCGTTCTTTGGAAGTCGCTTTGGTGACGTGGTCTGCTCATCTCAACTATGATTTCATTACTAGAGCGTGGATGCCTGGACTGCCTGGCAGTGAGACAACCTCGTTGTCTGAGACCATGTCCTGTCATATTATCATCACTAGTTTCTTTCGGTAGCCCTTGGACTTCTTCTTAGCATGAATTATATACACCATCCAGGTTTCGAATGCATGCAACAGGGTCTCAATCGAATGGCGTTGTAGACCTCCAGTTTTATTTGTTGACTGATGCATCAGCACTCCCACACCTCTGTGCGCAGTCTGATGAAGGCCACACTAGCTTGAGAAAGTCTGGCTTTGGTTTCATCATCGATGATTACTGCACGTGACAATGTGCTGCCGATATATATGAACTTAACCACAGCCGAGTGGATTTACCCTGGCTGCCATTGATTGTGATAGTAGCTCTGCGCAAGGCTTTCCTGGTGCAAGTTAGTGCATCAAACTGTATAGTTGATATAGACTGAGACTGAAGGAGAAATTGTCCATACTCTTTTGCATTTTATACTCATAGTTTACATTCAGGGAACAGTCGTCAGCAAGCAGCCATTTCCCGAGCAGGGTGGTGGTGGTGGTGTAGTGGGGGTGGGGTAACCAAAAATGACAATTTCCGCCTATCAAGATCAATCTCCAATTTTGCAAAACAGGGGCTAAACAATTTTATTTCTACCTGTAAAAATGCTGACCTATTAATCACCAAAAAAACAGATCCGAACCTTGTATGTAAGCCTGGTTGAAGCACTGGTTACTATCCCCGCTAACCTCAAGGAACATTACTGGCGCTGTCACTGTCCATGCTGACCTTAGTGGAAAATTACCGTCATGTGTATACATTGGAAAATTAATGACACAGGTTACTCTCCATGCTGACTTCAATGGAAAATTGCTGGCACTGGTTACTATCTATTCTGACCTCTATGGAAAATTACTGGGAAGTACATAGCGCAAGTTTTAAACAAGCCGACTATAAATAAACGACCACTTGAAATTGTGTACATGTCGTCCGCTTAACAGGCAGTCTCTGTTGCATTGGTCGTCTGTTGAACTTGTTATGGTGGGTCATCCATAAATAAAATGAACTACAACAACGATATCAGCGTTGATCACAGATAAATTTTATCAGTATAGAGAGAAAGATAATTTTATCAGCATAAACAGACAGCGAATTTTTTAAGTACCGAAGTATTTTAAATCATTCCTGTTCTTTTATGTTGATCGTAATAGGTATCAATGTTTGCTTGAGCGTGGAAAACCCGCGTTATACTTTTAGCAGGTCAATTCGTCACAATGCTTAATTTAGCTGGGCTTGGCACGTGACCTGTGGATGTTTAAATTGTGAGTCGATTGGAATTCCAGCAAATCACTGGTAGCTGACAAAGTACTCTACTGTGCATATTTAAATCTTTTGTATCAACTGACTAGTGCTTTGTATTTAAATCGTTGTTTTAATAAGAATAATTAGTGATTCTGCTCTTGCTATGAATCTCACACGGCTAAATTAGCTCGAGAGTGACTAGATGCAATTAAAATATATTTTAGTCCGTGATTCTGTTAAACATCAGCAAGAACAATGCCAGAAAGCTCAAGTGGAATTTACAGAAGTTACAGAACAGTTATTTAAACCAGATGTCGAACCAACCCAAAATATTGTTATAGAAACTGAGGAAACATAGAAAACTCTTAAGATATTACCTGCTGATATCGCTGGCACTTTTTAATTCACACCTCTATGATGTAAAAACCGACATAATATAAAAATGTACTGAGGATGGTATTGCCGCTATCTATCAATAATCCAAAATAAGTGTTTGATATTGCCGCGTTTGGGTGGGATGAACAAGAAAAATATATTAAACGTGAACATATTGAAAAAAGTAAGTCGTGCTGATTGGCGTAAATGTACATATTGTATTGCTTCCGGTGCTCAGATGCTTAGAGGTAATGATGACTGTCTTAAACATTTTAGCCAGGCAGTAGATTTGTATACTGAGAAAGCAGATAAAAAAAAGGATACAAAGGCAAAGAAGAAATAGAGCTTCAACTTGAAAAAGCGAGCGAAGAAGGAAGAAAATCAAATGTACAAACAACTATATCTGAACAAAAAGGGCCAAAAAGTGGTTACGTCGTAAATGAACCACAGTAGAGTACCAGAACCACGACCAAATCCAAACGACGAACCACCTGAAGAAGCAACTGGAAGTTGCCTTGCCAATCGCTATCGACGTAGTCAAAAACAATCTTCGCCAATGATTCGAGATTGATAAACTTTGTTCAAATAACCTTCTAGCAGATTTTGATCGACTAGAAGGTTTGATTGGTGGAAGACAAGCCGGCAACATTTCCCACGAAATCATAAATGAAGTAGCTGATATTTTCCAGCGTTTATTCACAGTTGGCGTCATTGCCATCAGCATCTTTCGGGCACTAATCGATGAAATTACCGAAAATCACGACTGTGATTGATGAATTAGAATGGCCTAAACAAACAGCATGATTATACACAATACCCAACGTGGACCTTAAAACGTCAGGGTGATAAATTCACCATTGCTAGTTTATCAAATGATCTACGCAGGTGGACACATCGATGTTATTCAGGATTTATTCAGAAGAATAGCCCCAAAAGCTAGCCCAATTGCAAAACATTTAGGTATGAAAAAATTTGAAGTTGTTCGTGATAAGTTATTGGCACTGTTAGTGATGTCGTTGGTAAAGCATTCTAGGCGATCAAAGACAGACTTGCACGATTAGTACGACGAAATCAACAGCCAGTAAATCTGCACAGCACTGAAATGGTGACAGCAACTGTCAGTAAAATAATAATCAAGCTGAAAAGAAGCGGTTGAAAAAAAAATAGCTTGCGGGTCATTTCTGACACAATAATCCACAGCGAGATAGAAATAATATAACTGCAAGCCTAATAGCAGGTAATGGCCTGTCCAGTCGTAGCCGGTGATATTGATTGGTGTTAGAACATTGTTTTAGACAAAAAGGAATAAAATAAAATGTTCAAGCGTTCATCTGATTCCGCACATGACTTGGATGCGCCAATACTGCAATATTAATCGTTGCATGATTATCAATTTTATTCTATGAAATACGAGAACAAAACCAACTTGGACGAATCAAATCACTAAAAATCCAAGATATATCAAGGTATTATCTACCTGCCGAGGCAGTTATTAAAGTTCATGGTAAACGTGTGAAAAATGATGATACCGCATACGCTGCAAATGAACGATGTATATTCGTTAACAATGATGTCATGGCATTGTTTTACATTGCCAGATATATCACTGATGGTAGACAAAACGTTGATGTTGCCATAGCAATTATCGGATCGACCCGATACAGCGATAACTATTCACGGTCCAGCGGTCCGTTCATGATATTAGCGATGGACATTACTGACAACCCCGACGATAGACAGTATCTCATGGTACAATTAACACAGTCTAGGTTTGTTAATCCACATTCAGCTGAAATGATTTTGCGACACTGCAGAGTACTAATCTACAACCAGCTGAAATGATTTTGAGACAATTGCAGAGTACTAATCCATAATTTAACATGCGATTCACAGCACGATCTCAGGTTAACACCGACGGTTAATTTTCATGTGTGACACCACTCTCACATATCTTTGGATTATGAAACCAAACACACAATAACACTAGTACGAAAGAGCACCGACCACGGTGCAATCTGACGCGCCGCTGGTAAAGTAAATTAACAAAACTAACATTATGGATGCCAACGATGACTCTTTCAGCGACAGAAGAAACGTGGTTGATATGGTTCATGGACGGTGAATCAGCAAAGTCAAGGCTGACAACGACCACAGGCACAGCAAGAAGATTTTCATGGCATATCGCATCACAGCATGGAATGCCAGCACCATTACATACATTCGTGGCATTTCAGCGTGGCACCAGGTATAGGGATCAGACAGCGAACGCAATGGTGTTTATTAGATTTGCAGTGTCTAAGATTTAGCTGAGGATAAATGTACATGAAGAACTATCTGAAGACATAATACTGATTTTTGACAAAAACATCGTTGCACGGGCATATCATAGTTTGATGAGATTCATGGGGCTTGATTTGAATGTTGATTCTGGTTTACAGATATCTCAGCGGAATTTCTCAAAAGCTGTATCGAATCTAGTACTTTTCTTTGAAAATCTGGATCTCTTTATACAATCTGTCTTTCACGTACTCGTGCGAGCAACTCTTGGTCCTATTCCAGCTTGTTACAGAGCAATCGCTGCTATACTGTCAGACAAAACAATGTTGCTTGAAGGCATTGTTGGACGGATGAGAATAATTGATGCTCCAGTAGAAAAATGTAAATGTTTTCCAAATATGTAATTTGATCTTTCATGATGTTATAATGTCATGTCATCACTTCAATATTACTCTGAAACCCGGTCAGATTAATTATCAGTAATCTGTATCAAAGAAGAATTCTGAGGCAATACTATCTCTGAAATCAGCGGCTTTGCAAGGCCCAAATTGCTTATCGCTGACTGAACTTCAGCTCAAACACTAGAATGACGTCAAGAAAATAAAAACATGCGTGGAACTTGATGTTTCTGCAAATTCGATCAGAAATAAAGCAAAGATCAGTGGTATTTTCCCACTTCTAGCGGTGATACCAGGGTTGATTTCCGTTGCAGCTTCAGCTGTTGAAAAAGCGTCCGCACTTGCTGAACAGCTGCCGGTATGGCACTGATAAAAGCAACATAACACGGGTTCAAAACCTCAACAATGGGACTTGGTCTAAGATTACCAAGAACGTGGTACGGTAAGGTCTGAGACTGCCGGGGTCGCTTCGCTAAAGCTCCCAATGTCCAATTTTGATTTTCTTGTTTCTGGACGGAAATTAAACAAAACAAAATTCAGAGGAGTGTTCATGCGTGATCAATTGCCACATAAAATAAACAGTGTTGAAAATGTTATCATTAATCTCGATGGCCTTTATGGTCCAGGTACACGCCGGGGTACAAATAAAGTTGATCCATGTGTTGTTTTTTTATTAATATGGGTTGTTTCTGTCTGTCTGTTATTCAACATTACAAACACAGACGTTAACGGATCCACCTTTATGCGGTCCAAAAGTATTTGCTGTATTTAACGCCGTGTCGAGGTAATCATCACCACCAGATAAAGTTGTGCACGAATATACCAGCAGAAGACATCATTTTAAACAGGTTAATACTTTATAATGGTAGATATTTACAGAAGATGTTCTAGAAGCAAGGCCACGGTGACATACATATGTAAGCATATGCCACAGGAGATGAATTTTCTAATCTAATGACGCTCACAGGGATTGATCCAAACGAGGTTCTTTTTCAGGATCAGGATGGGCAGCAAAGCCTCGGTGACATACATCTGTAAGCATATGGCACAGGAGACGAGGAATATCAAATGAGCCGCATTATCCTGCTAGTCTTACGCACGAAAAAAGATTGCATCGTGGTATTTACTGAAGGTGGACAAATCAAAGACTCAAGCGTATCAATCGGAGGACCATTGTAGAGATCTTGAAACGTGTTTCTAAAGCCGGCGATACAATGACTGGTGAACTCAGCACGAGAAGAAATAGAATCGCTAATTTTGAGTGAACCAGAATCGGACTATAACGTTGCAACGAAGAAATTCGTGGACAACAACGACGACGTGTTAAGCAACTCGTTAATATCAATCAGTGATATATTTGCTAATTTCAGATCTGAATATAATAATCTTGTAACCGCGTTTATGAGTCGTAAGCTAGAAATATAGTAACTGGTAATTGTTTTGGAGTTCCAATGGCAGTCAACATGACAGTGAAATTCTCACACGACCCGATGACAACTTCAAAAAAATCATGAAAATTACCGCTGGTGTAATTCATAAGGTTCCATTCTTCAACGTGGTATATACAGTAACGTTTGAATCAGCAACATGGTCACAACAAAGTAACTACGTCCAAAGTACCACTGTTGTTACAAGGGTGTGCATGCTTTCCATATTTAGCGCTGTACGATTTCAGGATCTTTACCACATATCCATGGCATCAACCTTCGATAGATTTTCTGGAACCATGTCATTCGTGTTAAATCAAAATACAGAGAAAACATTCCTAATGGATCCCGAAGACAAAAACTCCCCCGCAACGTAGTATTGGTGGTGTCTGGAATTTGTCGTGAAAACACCTAAATTGGTAACTTAGCACCAGATGTATAACATAATGAATCCCACACAATCTTAATGATATAATCAATCAAGCACGTGGAAGGCATCGCTGGAAGTAAACATCGACGAAAAAAAAGATAATGCAGACGAATCATCGTCGTCGACAGCATTGTTTATGCTGTCTCCTTACTGGTCACGGAAACGATAATGTTAATCGGCACGTTATATGCGATGCAAGTGATAACGCCTGAAGTTGGAATCGGTGTCGGTGTTGCCGTCTGCGTTGCTGGAATCATTGATATTATCGCAAGAAACTATCAACATGTTACAATTGAAAATTACATGAGCACACAGAAATAACGTACGCAGCGACGTATGCGTGTATAAATATATCATCTATACTATCAGCGGAGTTAAAGGACGGTGCAATATTGGAAACTAATTTGCTGCAATTCGTGATATTTATCATCGGTATCAGAAGAACAGAATTCAACGATACCCACGCAAGCAGCATTGTTGCCAAAGCCTCATTTAGTATCTGCAGTTTTGATAATATTGATCGCAGAAATATCACCCGACTGGAATATACTATCGTTAACACAACGACGCCAACTATCACAATGATATCAGTATCGTCAACACGGCCTGAATTTGATATTAGTTTTCAAACCCAGATTACAAGGCCTGTTGAACCTGGAGGATCCAGTCTATCACTTGAAATCGAACTTGCACAATTACGAGTTTATTATAGTTGGACAAATATCAGAAAAAAGTAATTATGTGGGTTAGACGCTAATAATTCACTGGTATTCTCGCAGAAAACCAAGCTGAAGGGGGCCATCCAGTCTAAGTCTGGGAACTAACTGGTATTATAATAGGACCATATCAAATCGAACACATCAATGATGGACTTCAGCGTAGAATCAAACCAATAAAGGAAAATTATCAAAGATCGATATCAAAGTATACGAGCAAACGCTGAGGGCCGCCATAGAAATATAAATGCCTGATAACACCTTTGACGGATATATAAGTCGCGATCAGAACTGTATTGGTATGTCCGCTGGTAGCACAAGCTGATGCTGGACCACCACAACTACAACGATCAGACCATTTATTATACAAAAAGTATTCAAAAATAACCAGCCACAACATTAATGCGTTACAACAGATACAGTGATTATTTTGACGTTGTCATCTCGAGCATAAACAGCTAATTTTGTCTTCACCGTATTGGTTGCTGGTGTTGTTGATACAACAGATGTTGTTGGCATCTCCTTAACGTAGACAATTCTTCTCTGCTATGTTTTTTTTACCCGTGACACAGCCAGAGAAACGAAATATGACCATTGGATGCGATCGTCGACAATCCATATATTGGTATCTTAGATTGTTAGCCCTGCGACGAATGAATCGTTATCACATAACCTCGAGTCCACCACAACGGGTTTATTGACAGTGCCTGCTGTACAGCATCTACTTGAATCTCGACGATATCTTTGAGAACAAGATTTTGTTTCGTATCAGTTCCAGGAATGTCAACGTGTATATTCTAGAAATGTGTCTTTGTGAAGCTCAAATAATCTACTCTGAAGTGAATCACGGAAGTTTTTTGTGATACAACTATCAGATCATTAGGTCGCCAAGATCTTCTCCGGCTGTAATCTGATTAGGGATTTCAACTATCGTAATGTTTCATCGCGCCAACGATTGTCATACAATATTTCTTCGTAGTGGCCAACATAATTTGTTAGCCAGTCATGCGGTAATTCTTCTGCAAACGGAGGGGATGTCCTTGATCTCCGCAGATAATAATTGCCGTGATTTTCGTCGCATCACCACGCCATCGAAAAAAAAATGTGATACGTGCATCACTTAACCAGTCGCTGTTTCATCTCTCTGGCAAGACGGTAAGTTGGCGTCAGCACAATCATGTCCGAGTTTTTCTTAAAATTCTAACGCACCTATTGTTTTACTAGAACCACCAGGAACATTAAGATAGACCATACTATGTCATGTGATTGAATCTTTCACTGAAAGAGATGATGATGGTTCTGATATATTGTATCTTTTCGGTAATACTGCAGGAGGTATAGTATCGGATGATTCAGAGTAATTAAGTATTTGTTCGCGTTTTATTCTCCAGTGACAACAAATATCATCGTCGACTATCACACAGTAACTTCTAGAGTCTTCGACGCTGTCGATAAATAGTTTCACAAGATCCATTTTAGATATACTTACATAAAACGAATCCGTGGCGACTCCTCTAACGGCATCCGGCTTATAATCGATAACATATTTATTGACGAATATGCAAGCATCGAAGATCTCAAGTGAGTGAACTGCGGAGAACCACCATCATAGAAGCTGACTATCGTGCCAATATTTATTCCATCTCGCATGATTGCACTTTGCTGCGACATCAATACTCCTCTCGACTTTGTATCTGAGATCACGAAATCAAGTTCTTATGGGTCCATGATTAATCTTGTACAGCCGCATATTATTAGATGATGCAGAGAACATAAAATTACCGATACTTTTTCAGCAATTATCTTTATCAACTTGAGGAAGTCTGACAGATTTTTGTGGCCTGTATGATATTATCGCAGAAGTTTCAGTCATTGATGTAAGGATCTTGGCGTCATGCTTATATTGTAATAGTACCGTTGGAACCCATCTACTCTAATTTTGCGCAACAGTCGTTGAGATTAATGTTTATATCCGGCTTATTAAAATGGGTGAACTAACATCTGTCTTAGGGTCCAGTACAGTTTGAAGAATACATTAATTTTGTACCGTTGGAAAACTCGTTTCAACCTATCGCATATCAGTGACAATCTACTAAAATCACTCACCATTCCATAGAGCGATATTGACGGTCAGCTGAGATCACCTCAGTCTGTTGATGAAGTCCTTAGCGTAAGGACGAAAGCTTCAGGTTAACTTTCTGTATTTTTTGTGCATGTAGTTGAAAAGTTTATTACATTGTAAAATATGAATATTACTTCACAGTTAAGCTTTCAACAAAGATGGTGGTATATTGTCGATACATTCTTTTAGAGTAGGACGCCATGATGTTTTTGTTGTGCTATGTGAGCCCCAACAGACAAAAAAGTGAAACAGTTATTGAGTAATTCGTCAGCATCGCCGTCGTATTTTACCTCACAATTTCTTTCATTAAAATATACCAGATAGTAGCACAAATTGATCAAATATTGATTCATCTATAGCAGGCGAATCTACGTCGTCACCGTGAAATAGAAAGAGATATGTGGTCACGCGCAAAAAATAAATATCCTCAAAATATCACTGTCATAAATTTAGTTGTTGTTTCTCGTAGAAACTTTGTCACTAATTCAGGGGTTACTGTTATGATCTATAATCGCTATTGGGACTCCTTTACTACAGTATTTGCCGGAATTATACAAAATCTCGTTTATTATTGTTTTTACCACATCGGAAACTTCAATCGGTGTTCCAATAACGAGATATCTATTTTACCCGCTCGAAGAGAGTATCGTTCCATTTGTTTATCATTTTTATTCGTTATTCTGTAAGCTCGTTTCCACGTATCGAGTTCATAAAATGTTCACTGACACGCAGTGCCACACAATTTAATGAGCTTGTTCTTATTGGTACAAGAGCACTAATATTAGGATCGTTTAACATTTTAGTGCATAGACAACAGCGGATACTGGATACACACTTAAATAATATGATTTTTCTTTTTCGGTAAACTTACCTGGTTTGGAGTGTTTACTTATTTTGACGACATTGTTATGTTGCCGTGATTCCTTATCAGGGTCGAGTTTAACACGAATAATCCAGGTTGGGCCATCATGGCTAACATGTTTTACAGTAAATTTTATTCTGAACATGTATTCGCTGTCATACACAAGATTATTAATAATTGCCGCTGATCGTTTGTCGTTCATAGTGGAGTCAACGAAATTATCAGCGTCGTCTATCCTAAATGTTGAGATAACATGAGATGCACCATCTTTATTAAATTCATTTTTGGTCATTTTGAAAAATTCATGTTGCTTTAACTCAAATGGTGGTTGTATTTTGTCACATGGTAATCTGTCGAAATCAAACTTGGTGGTGTGTTGTGGTTCAATCTCGCCTAACCTCTCAATTTCTCTCGCGGATAGTTAATCTGATTTCTTAGTTTTTCTTGGGAGATTTTTTCGACCTTGGGAATAGTATTATCCAGGTTAGAATAAATGACTATTCTTTCAGCCGCTTTGCCACTGTAGAATTACTCATTGTTACATGTACGAAAAGTGTGTGTGCAATTTGGATTTTTAACGTAGCTTTAACAAT
>QKMX01262412.1:1312-11593 GCA_003401595.1 Venustaconcha ellipsiformis | reverse complement strand
GAGAGAGAGAGGCAAATAATGAATGTTTTGGATTCTTGTTTGAGCTCCGTTGAAAGGAGATGATTGGCGCAGTGTTTGTATTTTATTGGAAACATGGGTTTCTTCTTGTAACTAAAAGTCAATGTGTGTGTGTGTGTGTGCGTTTGTGCGTGTATATGTTGCTGTAACTTGAACACTTTTTCATTCATATCGCTACTATATCTGCATTGTGACAGTTTATGTATTGGACTTGGGCATCATGTCGCAGACAGGTAGCATCATGTACCACCCAGTCACATTATCCTTTCAACAGGCCGGCCAGTCCTAACATTAACCTCTTAATGTTGTGCGTCTTGCTAGGCAGCTGTTAGTACCACTTTTAAAAGTCTTTGTTATGACTTGGCCGGATTCCGAACTCGCGACCTCCATCATCCTGGGCGGAACCTCAAACCTTTATGCTATAGGAGCTGTCTAAAATCAATGTACATCTTTATAGGAAAGTTGATTGCAGATAACAATACAATACTGCGAATTCTGACAGTCGTCCCAGTTATGAGTTGGTGCGGATAAACACGACAAAAAGACTCTTTGTGATCACGTCTATTTCTACCATCACTAGTTATGTTTACAAAGTTTCTTCCAGTAAAGAGTGCTGGATATTCTTATTTTCCATCCTTTGGTAAATTATATAGTGTTAGTGAAATGAAATCCGTAGGTCAAAGTAAAAATAATGATCGTATTACAGAATAATGTTTCACGTTTTACATAACAATTGCATCGACCAATCCTACCAAGAAGCCGAGAATGCAAGCGATTTCATAGTTCAGTAAATAATTGGGATCATTATTGACAGTTGAGTCACGTTATTTAAATAAGAATATATTTTGAACCCGGAAGAGATGAAGTGGGGGTGGGGATTTATTTTATGATGGAGCCAACGAGCCCTGTAGTGTTACTTATTTACATAAACCGCACGGCCAGAACTTATGACAAGGCGAACTAGGTAAACGTCTTTGGTCCCACGCTTCTCCGAAATGCAGTTTTTGCTTGTGACCCCGCATTCGTCGCTTGCTGCGTTGGGCCCCGCATATCATAGGGCCGGGCCTGAAATCGCAAGCCATGTAATTGAACCACAGTCAATATTTTATATCAGTTATCCCAAACTTTACCTTATTTCGTCAATTTATAGAGGTGTATTAAATGAACAAATATTTATAAATAAATATGTCTGGATATTCTCTTCAATTCACCATTTTCGATGTATTTCTTTTGTATGAGTGCTTTGTGTACTCCTTGTTTCATTTGTTTGTAAAGAAATAGCAAGACGCGGCTCATGTTATTATGCGTCAGACTGCTATTAAAAATTGGAGACGAGTTTGTTAAGAATTTCTCAATGATGAGTGAATTAAAGAAGGAATACTTCATGTGCTAACATTTATAATAAAACATTTAATTGTGTAGAAGATCATATGACGATAATTAGATGCGGTAATTACCCACGATGCATTACACTTAAAAAAAAATAGGAACAAAAGCAAATCTTCCATTCACTCACCCACTATTCGTCACAATTGTTTTCAGGATTTTTTTTCTTTAGTTGAAGAAGATTTTGCTTACAATGAACCTATGCATATTGCCTCCATGTAAGAAATTCTAACATAAGAAAATAAATCTCCGTTTCATTTCATGTAATCAAATTTCAAGCCGATGGCTCTACATTTGAACAGTCGTATTGTAGAGAGATAAACTCATAAAATCGATGCAGCTTGTATGTACCATTATTTGCTTTATGGCCGATGAAAAGCGCTTTGGAACATGAATAAATACTAATAGTTTATATGCAAACAAAAGAATAACACTCTTATATTTCTTTTAGTACTGTGTATCTTGATTGCACCTAATGCTCGTTTCGTTGTGTTCATTGAAAGACAGTATAAGGTGTATCAGTACGTATGTACCTTGATTTGGTAAAAGGCATAATACATTATGTTCAATCCTGTATACTTTCCTAAAATAACACAACGTACAAATGCGTTACAAGGGCTCTGCATGACACTGTATCACTTTTCAACTAAGAATATTATTAGAAAGCTCATAATATAGCATACCCGTATTGTTTTGAAATTCATTGTTCTGAAACTTTGGGTAGATTCCCCCTTACATATATCAGTTAATCTTTTAACCACCGTCTATTACATGTGTTAGTCAGGCGTGTATGAGTATTTCATTCTTTTGAATGGGGTCATATCTTTATATGTTCTACTTCCTTTTTCGAAAATCACGTTTTGTATTTAAACATGGTTTAAACCATCATAGAGTACGTCGGAACTGAATGTCAGTATTTATGGTCACATTAATGTAACGTGATCACTGTCTGAACTATCCCCAAACATACGTCCCTCTGTATTTTAAGTTACACAAACAAGAGCAAGAGAATGTATAATTAAACGAAGGTACATAATATCATGATATACGGTATCGACGTACCTGCGTAGTTTTAAAGATCCATTTCAACAAAGGGGTTCTCTTCCGCAACGTGGTAAATGATCGTACCCTGTCGTCTTTAAAACAAGACAACCTATTTTTTTATGAGACGCGATTAATATTGTTCACGTTACCATATAGTTTCTCATAGTTTTCTTTTAATATTTATAAGGTGGTGCTTGGGCTAAATTTGCCCTTTTAAAGCTTGATATGACCAAGTAGGAGTTAATATATACCTATCTGTTATTTATAAAATGTTTTTGTCCGGTGTTAGAGTCAAATGCAACATACCTAATTAGTGCCGGGATAAAGATTTGGTGACTAATTAAAGACAAGAAAAGTCAGAAATGGCAAGTTACATGAAGCATTAGTTGAGTAACAACTTATATTGGTGGTCGTCCATTGCTTTCCTTGTACTGTCGTAGCTACAAATTGCTATTGTATCATGAAACTACATTATGCATAAAATCTACCGGCAAACGAAAAAACCCTTCAAAACTAATTAGACATTGTTATGCAAGCCACCAGAAACAGAAAGCAGGTTAAATATAGACGCTTAACTAGATCATGCAGAATGCAGGACTAAACAGGCGATGGTCTTAAACAATTTGAAGACGTGAAAAATAAATAAAAATCTGATCAAACAGAAGAGATAAGAGAAGGAAATGGATTTGTTTGGACACTGCCTATATCCAATTATTGTGTTGCTGACTGGTATCGGAAGTATGATATATAAAAGAGAGAAATGCCAGTCTGCGTTGTACTTTGAGGAGTTATTTAAGTCGTCTTTCCCTTTGTTGGATTACAAGGGATTGTTGCCGGATACAGATGTTTCCTTATTTTAGGCGAGTCCTATCTCTAGATTGCATTATTGCTTTTCTAAGCTTTCCGCAACATATGCAACCTCTAATGACTTGTAACATATCTTAAAAGATTTTGTAATTCGTGTTTCATTTTACCAATGCAATTATTTCTCTTTTTTTCATAGTTTTGTATCGTGGAAAGCGTTACTATAATAACATAAAATGTGTCTAGCGATGTAAATTATTTTGTCTAACAAAAACTTACAGTAGCTTATAACTTTTAATTAGGTCATCGTTGCATTCTTCGGCAAGATTTTTCGGTATTATGCACATTTTAAGTAAATAAACAAATATATGTCTGCCTGTATTTCCTTTCGAGAAAAGTCAATGCTTTCTTACAATTTTGGAAACCCTATCCAACATTTTATCTAGTTGGGCACTGAGGTGGTATTGTTTTATCAAAAGTAGATTAGATTAAACCTAGTTAGTTTAGTAACATCCTTCTCCTTCTCTGCGCATAAATGACACTTTTTGTAAACTGTGTGACATGGAATTCAATAAGAAATCACGTTATAATTTTAACTTATTTAATGCATCACTTTTTTTTTTGAAATGGCCCAGACTAAGAAGAAAACATATTTTCAAAAAGCGGATATTCGAAATGCAGACTTTTCAATGTGTTACATACCTCGAAAGTATGGGCTTCGCATTGTAATCTGTATTAAAAAGTTGATTTATAGACATACTGGCATACTAGAACATGGTGAAACTTTTATACTGAATTAGTGCCAAATAGTGTAGAATCTGTTTTAAATTTAATCTTTCTCTTACTCTTATTCGATTAAATTGGCATTAAAAAGTTGTTCCGTGCTGAATTAGCAGGTATTTATAACTAGAAATTCTTATAATATTATTCTAAGTCAGAGAGAACATACAGACACAGACAGATGGTCAGGCAAACAGAGAGGGGCAGGCCTGGGTAAAATACCGTATTTTAGTTAAATTATGAAAGAAGCTTGAAAATTAATATCTGCCTAGAAATTGTGGATTTTTTAAAAAAAGAATTTTAAACGTTGTCTTATCTTACACGATCGAATTAGATTTAAAAATGTTTTGCTGGGATATTTTAGGCAGGTATTTACTACTATAATTTCGTATAACATTATACATTATTCTAAATCAGAGACGGAGGGCGGTCACTCTTTGGCAACAGACCGTATTTTAGTTTATTTATGTAAAACCTTGCTAAAATATTACTGTCTTTGTTATATGCATTGTCTTTGTTATATTCACTTTCATACTTGCAAATATCACCAACAGGTTGATAGAGATATACAAATGAAAACACTAACAATGTATGATATAAAGGCCTTCTGATGCAGTGTACAATATAAAGGCATTCTGATGTAATGTACAATATAAAGGTCTTCTGATGTAATGTACAATATTAAGGCCTTGTGATGTAATGTACAATATAACGGCCTTGTGATGCAATGTACGAGATGGCCTTCTGATGCTATGTACAATAAAAAGGCCTTCTGATGCAGAGTAAATTATAAATTATACAAATGTGTACGTTCAGTTTGCAAATTAACATCATCTAACACATGAGAAGATAAATGTATATCTTTTGAAGAAGTATTGATACACCTTAACGTTGCCAATATATCAGAAGCACTATATAATAGAATTAGGCAATGCAAATTGTTGTTATAATTATACTCTCACACCCTCACTCCCACCCCCAATCATTATCTACTATCTCATCTCTCTCACTTAGAGAAAGGTCAGCAAGACGCGGTACAGAAGAAAATAACTTGGTTTTGTTGAAAAGAGTATCATGTGTATTATGTGTTGCACACCAAAATATAAACATAGACCATTCAGAAAGGAATGCGAGCGACAGGTACAAATAAAAGTAACTCATGTAGAAAGGAATGCAATCGACAGGATATCGTAGTAAGCAACTCTCCGCAGTAGTGACTACAAAGTTGAAAACTGCAATATTTTGGGCGGTGAGAAAGTTAATAATTGAGATATCAACGACCATTTTGATAGTAGAGCAGTGATATTGATATGGATGTTGATGATGAAGATAACAAGGCTGCTGGTGGTTATGATTGTTGTGGTGATGATAATGATGGGGAAATGAAGATTGTGGTGATGGTGGCCTTGGTTGTGGTGACGTATTGGATGTGGTTGTGGTTGTATTAATATATCACATACAATAATAATTCAAAGATCGATTGAATAAAATAAGATAAAGTAAAATAATCCTTCTATTATGCCTTTCCTTTCTATTTTTCAAATGCGCTCCTAGTATTTTTCCATCGGTAGCACTTTTCTTGGATGTGTCATCGGTATGGGTTGAAAAGTTCTTTTAATGAAAATATCTGCAGCGCTTGTCTTGCAAGAATATTTAGTTATACATTTTTGTTTCCATATGAAATATAATCCAGAATATAAACTATGCTATACGGCTAATTGTATGCTTCGTGAGAACCCTACAAAGGCTATATCACTACTACCGTATAATCTTTCTTATCAGTTGTCTTTAGGCAGGAATATAACACATTATCCCTAACTCATCCAATTAAATCATTTTGTTGTTTAGATAAGAAACAAAATATCCATGCAATAGAAACAAATTTTCGTAAACCCAAAATAATATTAGCAATTGAATGTACTCTGTACTTACATATTCTTGCATATGGTACAAGTGTGCTATGTCACAGTACGAGGTGATTATCATACAATGTTCTCCTTGCGGTTAGACCTATCATCAACTATTAAACAATGATCCAATGACTCGTCCGACAACAATATTCACATACACCAAACACTTAAAAGCATTTTTGTTTATTCTAATAAAGTAATATTTCGAGATGAAAGTATGGATGCATGATGTCGCCCTGAGATACAAATATACGTCAATGGCTCTCTCGCAACAACAAAAGCACTGACGAATATGGGTGTTTATCATTGATAGGTAATCAAATGACAAAATGAAAGATGTGCAGCAATTCATATTCCAAAGAATTGAACTAAATGATAATAATTATGATAGTCCAAATAGCAAAAATATTCAAATGGACAGTAATTATATCATACTGAATAATGATAATTGCTTACATTATATGTGTGTAACTTAGAAGATAGTGAAAATATTCGTATCTGAACTAATTATGTTGTTACCTCATTGATGTGGAAGAATCCCGAAAAAAGATTGTGTCTAATTTTGTTTGGCCAGGAAAGTATCATGCATTGCTAATCAAGCGTTGTGCACAAATTGCCGATAGCAAAAATTATTTCGATGAGTTTCTACATGAAATAAATAGAGTTAAAACATTGAATCTTTGTGAGACTCCTGAGTGAAGATGGTGATAACAAGAAGCTTGACACTGAACGGTGGCGGTGTGTTAGAAAGATCCGGATACCTAGAAAGAGAGGAGGCTTTATTCCGTATGACTAAAACTTAGGTATGTCTACACAGCGTCATGATCTTGGAAATGGTAATATTCAAATTATATTAGGCAGAGGTGTTACCAAAATCAGAAAGTAACAATCACAATATGCTGGGAATACAAGCAACTTAATTCCCAACCTGACTGGATAATTCGCTTGGAAAGTGACTGATAATCTCCGGATATTTTAGCCTAGAGACTTAAACGAATGCCTTACAATAATGAACAGAGTTTTTCACACTTATTGTCTGATACAACTTAAACATGGTTTACACGGACATTAACTTGAATAAAAAATATAAACCAGATAGGCCAAATTTACACCATGTCGCAGCATTTAAAATTAATGAGGGAAATCATACATGTTACAAACCATGACCGCGAAATTAGTCATAAGATTCAAAGCGGACGTTCAAAATGCTTAACTAAGACAACTTCCTTGATATTGTCCAGCTGTCCTGCCAGTCCTGCCACTGTACTGAGAAATAAAGCTGTATCATACCAGCTTTTTATATGTGTACTAGACATACAAAATATAAATTGTCAATACGAATAAGATGCATGGTATCAGCGTAGGACATGCATTACCTGAGATTAACTTAAATGATCCAATGATTAAACCCAGACAAAAGTAGACAATTCCTGAAATACGGTGGCAAGTTTCAAGTGGCATAAGATGTAGATATAAAGAACAACTGGATGAATGAAGAAAATATATTATTTGTATTGTTTTCTTATTTAATTTTCACTAAAAGACATTACTAATAACTTATAATATGCACAATGAAAACATGCATGCTATAATCTGAGTCCAGTCTCTGTGGAATGCATCAGATGTAGATCGGTAATGATCTATATTGATTTAAGCCAAGTTGTAGATTTATACAACACCATGTAATAATATGTGTGTTATCTATTTGCCATGGTAATGTGGACTTTATGATATAAACAACAACTATAAACAAGGCAATTAAAGTGAAAAAGAATAGACCAAACAATAGCTTTTCATTATGCTGTTTTTGATGAGACGACCTGAATATTGACTACAAATTCTTACATGTATGATTTTATCAAACCTCTGTATTTGCTCAATTTGTGTTATTGATATTCATAGACCACACGCTGTGCAATGCAAACATGGAATTCTCTTAAACCAAATTTGAGAATGGCAAGCGCAATATTTAGTTTTCAAACAAATTATATTGACATTGTTCTTGATATTGAAACTGTTTTCATTAATTTCATTTACTGTCAGTTGAATATTAGCATGAATAAAAATGCAATTTACATTTTCTATTGATTCAACTGAACGTATGTCCCCATTATTCAATGTTTTATACCATTATTTGTGTATCATAGTATTATTATTCAATGTTTAATAATAGTATTGTGTATCATCATAGTACAAATGGTTGGTATTCATTGTAAGAACATGCATTCAATAGTTATCGATTAGTTCTTATAATAGGTACGTCTACCACTGAACAGGTAGCTGTGCCATTGTAGACACATTAGCTTTGGAGCATTTAGAGTTAAATGTATGCGAATTCTTGTTGACAGTCATGTCATTGTACGCTCATTACATTTTTATGCATTTAGAGCTAAGACTTACTAGATTAATACAAAGCTTCTTATGTGAAAAAGTGTTTCAATAAATATGACTTTTGCTTTCAATTAGAGAAGACATGGTATAATGTTCCTCGCGTTGAGAGGGCAGGGGTGGGGTTGAGTCAATTTTGTGGACAGTTGATTTATAACAATGTTTATTATTTATATGAATTACAGGAGAAGAATGCCATGAGATCTTTTATGCCATGCATCTTTTGATAGTTGATTGGTAACAATATACATTATTTCTGTGTTTTCCAGGAGAAAAATACCCTGAATGTTTATGACAAGCATATGCGTTTTTGTATTGATGTGTGATTCATGATATCATACTAGTATTACCACCACCCCACCCCCGCTACTCTAAAAGTTACAAATATGTATTTTATAGAAAATTAAAGATACAAAAGTATCTAAAGAACGAAAAAAGTTTATTCATATTCCCAGCCCAAATGATATCTCTTTTTCAACGTCGAATTATAGAATAAAAAAGGCCACACAAAACAATTTTACATCTCCATAAATACATACATGTAATAAAGTATGTAATCAGAGATATCAATAAGATTAGACCCAAATTGCCATCCTGTAATTTTGTTTGTTCAGAAGTGTAACTCTGATACTTTATAATCATAATTTTACCATAACATTTTACTTTGGGTTGCTTCGTATGACAAGGAACATATTATCTGACTGATTATGGAATTTCTTTGTTCGAAAAGAATGGAACTATATAAATACTGGGACATGTCAAATATCATTCCGAACCCTTATTTGACAATGGCCCATTGCGAGAGAACATGTATCTCTCCTTTATTCCTCTCGACGTTGAATACATAATGTGACATCAATGGTGTCTTCTACTTCCTTGTTTAAGGATAGGCCAAACACTCCCTATTATTTAAACTTGATGAAGGAAGATAGGATAGTATAATACGTTAACACCAGTTAGCGATTATATGCTAATATACGGTAGAGTACCCAGGTACTACAGTTACTTTCCAGTGGAGAGGATCTCATCCGGAACGCAGCAAATCATTTTGAATTGACATTTGTTGCAATACATTAACTAGATAATAGGTTGTCCTTCTTGGCAATTCTCTGCATACTGTAGCTCATGAACTAGAACGTGCGGGTGGATCACGGAGAAAACGTATTTTGTAAGAATATTATTGTCATCGAGACATTGTCTTTATGTGTTCCGTGGAGATTATTTAGGAAGAGATATTTTCTTGGCGCGTGTGCAGATCGAAACTTTAAGTCAGATCGTTTACATTATATAATAAAAAAGGAATATACTTCTCTCAGACGTCTCTTCGTGACCTTAAAGCTCTGAAGTGGACATTGTATTTTATTCGGCATTAAACCAATCTGGAATATTGTAATGTTAAAAATGTATGTTGATTATTTTGTCGTTTGCAGATGTGAGAAAAATATGTTGTAAGAACTTTACATAAGTTTGTGTGGCATAATTCCAAGATGGCGGACAGTCAAGTGATTGAGCTGGAAGGAATAGAAGATATTATGAACGGACCCAATGACGATTTGTCCCAGCTAACACATCTTGATAACGATACGATATTGCACACACTCAAACGCCGATATCAAGAGGACAACATCTATGTAAGTAGGATACGATATTTCTACTTACATTTTATTACGTGACAATAATAATGAATCGTCTTTCAAGCCAATTAATCAAGAACGACAGAGGTGCATATGAAAAGTAGAAGTGGTTGCTCTTACTAAAAATACACAGTGTGTACGATCTCATCTGGCTGAGACCAACAAAAACAGGTTATAAGGTATACAATGAGCATGACAAAATATCTATCAAATGTTGAGATGATGATCAAAGTGCAAGCTAAACGTATGTCACTAATATTCATAATATTTTAATTATTTTAACCATCCTTTCCCCTATAAAATCAAACAATCCCCAC
>QKMX01262395.1:0-16124 GCA_003401595.1 Venustaconcha ellipsiformis | reverse complement strand
ACATACATACATACATACATACATACATATTTAACCAGCTTTCTACTGTTTATTTCCATCACGTCAGTGACAGTTGCTTTCAAGGTAGAGATGAAGAGATAAGAATTTTAACCATCTTTAATCCAAAGGTGCAATGGTTTGAACAACGATTTACCATTTGATTCCATCGTAGCTTTACACATATGTATAGGAATAGAGTTTGAGCATTATATATATTCATACGTTCAGAAGAAGCACATTTATCATTGTACATACCCCATGAATTCCCAAGGGGAACATAACAATATAAATTTCTAATGCCAATACATACTCCATTGGCATGTCTACTTTTTCCAAAAGGGAACAGCTTATGTGTAATAAGCTGGCCAGCAGCTAATGGAGAATTTTGCTTTTATTTTATTTTGACGTTACTAATATGTTATTCTATGTTTTAGAAAAATACTTCTGTGTTCAAATACATATTCTAAGATTACAAAGCAACTACTCTCCAATTTTACGTAAATTTTGGATTGTTTAATGCGTTTACAACCTTGTATTCTAAATCCACTATTCGATCTGAGCGAATTCCATTATACCATTCTTAGCAATGATCCAATTCCCTTGAACGTGCTGAAAAATGTGAACGACAACTAGATAAATGAAGTTAAGTCTAAGATGGTTCAAAAGCCCACATGATAAAATGACAACGATTCTACTTTGAGTTGTGTTTAAGAAAACGTGTTCAATAACCAATGCTTTGTACTTGCAAATATTTTTATAGATACTAGCAATTGCATAATATGAGCAAAAATAAAAACTGGAATATTTATCTGTAATCAATACATCTAAAATTAAAATCATACAGGTCATGTTTTGTTGCTCATTTGTTTATACCAATTTCTCCTACAATCCCAATTTGAAAAGAACTTTTAATTAGTCAGGAATAACCTATTAGCACGCTCAGTCTATGCTACAATAATTCATATTTTAAGATGCACTTCCCTTACAAATACATATTTGTAGTAGCTAAATCACGGGGCACTATTTAGTCTTGATTAAAAACACTGGCCAAACAATTTTGATTCATTATCTAGATAATATATTTTTAATTAAATTAGCGTTTTAGAGAGCCTGCTGTTTTAATGCTTTAGAGTATAGAAAGGCATAAACACATTCTAAATATTAATTTAAACAGTAGGATATAACATGTACTTTATTTGAATGGTTTTATTTTTTATTGCAATCCCCTGATTCCTCAACTTGGAAAATAAACACGTGTAGAGTACATGGTTATGGCTTGTCATGCTAATAACGCAAATCATACGTCTGTTGATGTACATTGTTACAAGCTATGATTATTTGCTTGATCGTATGTTGTCAAACCCTGGCGCGATTCCTCTAAAAGTCATAAGTTGATCCAAAATTCCAGACATTTCCATACAAATTCTGTTCTAAATTAGTAAGCCCAACGCGTCAATTATATACATAAATTTTACTTTAATCAATGCAAAACTACAGATCCCACAACTTTCCAATTGCCTATGAACAGCAAATCTGCATGGTTTCTCTTCATCAACTTTCACTATCGTCAGCATTTCACGATGTAAAACTAAATAATTTCCCCAAACACAGGGAACTATTTTTACTACGCCATCTAAGGCCAATAGAATCATGATTTCGGGCCACATTTTCCCTGTAAAATTGCATCACATTTGCCACTATGGCGACATAAACGATATTGCATTTTGTAATTTGCTAGTCTCCAACCATAAATGCTGCGCCAGCAGTCACACAACCTATGTACACCACTATATTTTAATAGGGACCTTGATACTAAAGTGACAAATATGCGGGTCCGACCTGAATTCACCAAAAGTAAACCATAGCATCCCAAAAACTCACTAACACTTCACTCCATGACGTTTGCTACTAGTAATGGTTAATTATTTCAGGATTAGGAATATTTTCACTGGATCGTGTTCATAGAATGAAACAAGTCATCACAAAAATCTAAGAATTGCTTAAAACGGAGCGCTATAACCGAATGTATCCTGGGTCGACGAGCATGTTTTGGACAGTCATGGGTTCTTACTTCAGCAAGTGTCAACAAGGGAAAAGAAGTCTACTGATATTACTCGATAATTATACAATGCAGAATTTTACTGATCGCTGTTTTTTATGCTTGAGTCACTATAACTTTATACACGTATCCTGGGTAGGTGAGAGTGTTGTCGGGCAGTCTTGTGGTATCCCAATGACTTGCAGGGAATGTGCAGAGGAATTTAAGTATTGGATGTCTAATTCATGCATAAATTGTTTTAAATATTAAAACATAAAATTAGACCACTGATCAAACTGGAATGATTTGGATATGCGAACAAATGTTAAAAAACACTGTCAAAACATTTAGAACAGTGTTTACTTTAAAATTTGCAAAGGAATAACCTACGGAAAAATTGTGGACGCACACATTATAGTCAACAAGTATTATTTGCTTGACTTGGTATTAGGTAAGGAACAGACAGTCTAGCATTTCTCGGCTAAATGGTTTGTCAAATGCTCAAATGCAAGAATAGGTAGCAGGTGACTGGGGGACTTAGGTATCTTCTAGTTGGGATTTCCTACCATTTGACAGGTGTAATATGATGTACAATACTTATGAACGTCACTTGTAATTATTGGCAATAGTTATATTACTAATAATTTAATAATACATTATTAAAAGTAATACATGAATATTTGTTTAGTTTAGTCATCTTAATCGTAATTAGTAAAGTTTGAAAATTTAGCTATAATATTTATTGGTAAAGTTAAATTAAAAATATTAAACTGTGCAATAAGTGTTCCCCGTATTCTTGTAAATTGTTTAAACATTTCTTAAGTAATATGACTCATAAGTCTGTTTTCCATTGCGCTAAGTCATCTTTTAATCCATTAAGTGTCCTTGCTCCAAGGTCACAGGAAGGAGTCTCAATATCGCAATTTTTTTCGATCTGTCATTTGTTCTTCCTCAACAGGAATGAGTCTCATCATCTCTTATTGTATTCCATTTCTTTCGTATTTCATCAATTATTTTTAATATTCTTGCTTCATGGCCTTAATTTAAAGTCCGATTCGTTTCCGTTCGTTTGATTCTGTAATTCTACCGCTTTATCTGACATATTGTAACTAGTAGGCTCTTGTATCGAGAATGCTGCTTACGGAGAAGACTTTCCGTAATGTGATAATATCACTTTACATTAAGGCATTTTTATACAAAAGTTGCAGCCGTGCTAGATGTCAATCGATTTTTTCCATAGAGAGCACTTCACCCATATGGCGGGAATAAACCTAACTCACTATTTCGAAATATTATACAAAATAAATTTATCACCCTCGGTTATCGTTGTACACGAGAAATGCAACTCGAGTGTGTAATAAAAATGAGATTTAAACAATTCCGTGACATTTACCCGTCTTGCGTAGAACATTCAATGAGAGACCGGGTGAGGATAAATACTAAAGAGGATCGAGTTGATAATGATCCAAGTATATGCGTCTAATATTTTCAAAGACATCCATTAGCAGAAGCACGTTTGTCTTCAGGTCAAGGTCCTGATAATCGCAGAGAGAGTGACATAAGAGCCCCTTTCCATATCTTATTCGCGTACTGATACTATTTTGTGTGCTACTGAAAGATGTGATAATAGAAGGTCTCCAGAGCTGGCAATGAAGTTTTATTGAATCTGGACCAGGTATCGATGTATTCGTAGAGGTAATCTCCTTTCCGTTGCCGGAGAGGAACAGGATCTCCAAGTTCGTTTGAGATGCATGAGCTTAGGACAGGTTTGAGCGAGTTATTCTAGTGACGACTCCATAAACTATAAGGAATCGTTGAATCGAAAAGGACCAATCAAAAACATATTTTTGTCCAAATTGTTGGTGATGCATTGATGTTTGTTCCTACTTCAGTGCGGAGGTCCTTGACTCGCGGTGGCTAAATGCTGCAATGATGAAGTATCGATCGTATCTTCATAGATTCTGAGCGATTGCTGTAAACATGTCGGGATCATTGAAGCGTAGATTATAATCAACGTAAACAGCTCCTCAGTAGTGACCATTGACATGACAGTGATCCATTTAATCATGTGGTTTAAAGTGCTCTTCGCAGATATGGCATTGATGCGATGATTTATGCTGCTTGAGTTGTGCGGTGGTTAGAGAAGTGAGGGGTGTTGAATTCTTTCAGAGTTTGCAGATGCGTTTCCACTGAGTGACGAGTTGCTCAAGAACTCAGACGACGCATTCCTCTCCTCGTTGTTGTTGATACGACGAAGACAAAATTTCTTCAGCAGAACAGCAGGATTGTTAGCCGATTGCACATGGGAGTTGATTATCTTATATTTGAGTAATAGAATGGAAAAGTTTCTTGAACTTTTCTAGGATCGCTTTTGAGTCAAAGACGATGTAAAACGTGTGCGAGTATTTTTACAGTAGTGTTAGAACTTTATTGTTACATCGCTAGTCATCTGTACGGTTTGTAAATCTTGGCAATATTCCGACGAGACGTCATCCTTTAGTCTCTGTGATTGAGGAAAAACATGGTAATCAACGATAGCAGAAATACCCATGATTCTTATACTGCGTGTACTGAGATCGACATAACCGGATGAAGTCTTTGATGTACATGAAATGGTTGGATAAATGATCAGGCGATGTCAACGATGAGACGGAAATCATCATTGAGATACATGATGAGAGACTGGTCTTGATCCACACGTCGAATTTTTTTGTTACGTGACAGATGAACGTTGAGGACCACAGCCAGTTTGATGGCTGTATGGATGCGGATTAATGTGTAGAATGAGCTGCAGGAGTGATGGGTCGACTCTGCGCTTAAGAATATGGGAATGATCGTAGAGGAATCATTTGTCAGCTCCTTCGTACGATTTTACAGTACGTCTAGGAGGTAGAAGACACGTGATCTTATCGCGTTGTCGTTGAAGGGCTTGTTGATCGACTTTGGATATCATATCCACGGGATAGAATGAGGTTGTCATGCTGAAGTTGAAGAAGTGTCCTTTGAAGCTGTTTTTGAGTGCTTCGATTTTGTCTCGCAGTTGTTTCAAATACTGCTTCGTGGAGAGGATCTATCAGTCATCACCTTGTACTCACTGACGAGCTTACGGAGAACATCTCCTCTGGGCATAGCCTTTAATATATTTCGGATTCATAGAGAGCTGCATTGGATCTGGAATACTGCAATGGAGCACCTGACATCGACTAAGCAATGCTCTTCAGTTGACGATTGATTGATTGATTGATTGATTGATTGATTAATATCATAACAAAGGAATAACTCTCTTCCTGGATCAGATTCCATTGGCAAGATTTAAATCTATCGTTAGGATGACAGATATACTATATAATAAAGTCCTGTGTTTCATTATTTGTTTCATTTCTTTAACTGTATAACTAATGTATTATATCTATTATATAGCACAATGTCTCTGTGGAACACATAAGTGTGTGTGGTTACCTCAGGTCAAAACGGAAAAGTGTAACATGTCCTTTACGAGAGAATACAATACTGCGCTCAGCGTTATGCTCTAATTAAGAGTGGAAGTTCAGGGATGAAGCCATTCATGGGATGCCAGAAAGGAGTTCGAGACTAACTCCATTTTTGTCACCGCTGAGGAAAAAGAAACATCCGGGCGATGAAATATTACAACGAAAAAGCTAGAACTACCCAGAAATCCAAAAACAATTGAGAGCTATTCAACGTGTGGATATTCCATCTTTTGTTTATTTGTCGATGGAGTGAGCGTTACGATGTACCGTCATCCTTTCGTGTTTAAAGCACATCGGTGAGTGAATTCCATCGGATATTCTGTCTTTCATCTCAACGGAAATACCTCAGATTATTGGCTATGAAAATTGGGTATACGACCTCATGGATATCAATAAAATAGTTCAAAAACATGTTTACTCTCATTTTTTATTCTGGTGAGGATCCGTACAGCAACTTGAGGAGAGACGATGCTTAAACAGGAGTTCTTTATCGTAGGTGATGCTGAGTGTCCAACAGTCGTAGGGTTTTGCCTGCTGCGACGGCGTGAGCAAGACGACCTCTTGCCCTATGACCACGACGTTGGTTAGCTTGAGATCCACGCTGATATAGATGTTGAGAGATACCCATTTCCTCCTCTAGATCTTCCAGATTTTCTCCGATGACATATGTCATATCGCCTGAAGCCTGATACGCTCTCAGCCTTCTCTACATCCTCCATGGTGCAGTGCTGTCTTATCAGATGTTCTTCGTATTAGATCACGATACTATCTTTTGATAAGTTTGTTCGTTTCTCTAGCGTTTGTGAGGCCTTTCCACACAATACTCTCTTGTGTTTTGGTAAGCATCAGTTCGATGTTCACAAACACGTGATTCCATAAAACCGCAGCAATGGCGTCGAAGCTATTCGGGTGATACAAAATTACGTCATTCACAAATACCTCGTCCTCGCCAGATATTCTCTTTATATTTCTGGTCATACCTCTTTTCAAATCTGAGGAGTTTTGTACGCTGATTGCCTTCTATGTACACGATAAGATCGTCCATTTTTCACATTTCGCTGATCAATAACGCCATGTGAAGTGGAGATCTGATCAGATATTTGCAGAAGTTTTTAGAGTTTGCTGATAGTCATCATAGTCTGCTAGGTGCAATTTGCTTTAGGCCTTCAAGCGGGCCTGGAGACGTTTCATCAGTCTGCATGGCTAGTCCACCTACGAACAAAACATCTTCTGGTAAGTCAATGCTTCCATGAAAATGACTCATTCTGTGACAACCATCGAAATGGTTCTCAGGATATCGTTTTTAATTTCAATGCACAAGTTTGTACGTAGACTCGTCCATGGCAATAGCGCTAATATAATTCTAGTTCACGACGCTATTCTGCCGGTCAGTTTTCTTCGATATGGTTAATGTCAACAGTTCACGCTGTGGTAAGGGATCCTTCAAAAACTGGATGTGCACATTCACTTTAACATCGTCGATCTCAGACACCTTTTCTCCAACAAGCCACAAAAGATATATATTTAAGCAATTTGTGATTTTCATCAGCTGTTGTGACCTCACAAGATTAGGCAGCATATCAGGAGTCACTTCCAGTTCCAAACGGTCCAACTATTGTTGCGATTCTATGTCGTGTAACACCTCATCCGAAAGTATTTTTGATGATAGTTGTAGAGGTAATAATAAGCCAGGGAGATTTCTACGTTGAGATTGACTTTTTCAAAGTTTTTGATCGCTGAAATGTAAAATCATGATCTCTGTGAACCGAATAACTCCAGTATTTTGTTCGATATTTTCACTGTCTTTGATCTTATCAAAAAGTTTCTGAGAGGCCATCGGAACATGGGCAAAATGTCCTCGTGGAAGAACACTTTCTTTCTTAAACACATGACTAGGCTTTTGTTATATTTCGTCTGGTTTAAAATATGTTTTAAATACGCGTAAGATGTTTCAGCCACAACGGGTCTAACTTCCCAAACACGCTAAACATGATCACTTTTAAACGTGCTTCCATAGCCTTGTTGTTTTAAGACATGGGTGCCTCATCGCTAGCGTCACCAAGATGGTCGAGCGCCATCACTTCCATAATTGCATCCATATCCTCGTATTCCAGACACACCTGCTGAAAAACTGATAGCGTCCTTGAGAGGTTTAAATACATGTGAGATCATTTTGTTCATGCATTCATAATCTTTTTGTGAGCCTCGTGGACTACCCTTTTAGCAAACTATCGTTTTTTTTCATAGCCTGTTTCCACGATGGCATATACGAGGCCTGGCTGAAATTCTTGTATCATGTCGTGCGCGAGACCCTCAATAGATTTAATTAACCGTGCTGATCGCTACTAAATTTAGCGACCATCCAATATCGATCAGTTGCCTCCTTGTGTTGATAATTCCTCATGTGCCTCACTGACATATTAGATGGATTCACGTAATGATCGTTCCATCACTCGTGAGACTCCTAACCCTTCTTTTTCACTTCATTTAACCTCCCATGCATCCCAGCGGCTGCCTCAGCACATGGTGAGTTTGGGAAGAATAACTCGCCTCCTGTTTATATTTATCATTAAACAGAAACTGGAAAAAATCAGCTACGATGCCCACAATTTCTGCCATGTTATATGAGAACATTAATATTAAAAAGCTGAAAATAACTCAAGCAGGGACTGGTTGGCTCAGAGATGAGGGCTGTAAACTAAAAGGTAGAGTAATTTGTGTAATGTGTTTGAAGCTGCAGTGAAACATGTCAGGTTTTACAAGCCTTCAAGTGAGAATTCTTTCACTGCCACTCTTTTTCCTCTTACCCCATATTTCCGTGTCGTCACGGCTTCAGTCAGTTTATATGCAACCAAAATTAGAAGTAACTACGACGGTTAATAACTTGTTGCCTGTGCCTGTGATTGTTGAAAAAAGACATATAGGCCCTGAAGGACGTTGAGTATCTAAGATAACACTGAAATAATGATGCCGCATCGATTATCCCTGTTTCCTTAGAGAATGAGCACGCAACCCATGTTGCTTCTGGTAGGACGCGTATATCAATACATTTTTGTGGCGATTTAGTTGTTGGCTGTGGGTGGATAATCAGTCACAACCAGCTTAGCTTCCGCTGTAGCAGTGAGCGTACCTACGAGGGTTCCTCATTTTGCCAATAATTCAGTGATTGAAAACGAGCTGAGCAGGCCTTACTAAATCCCTTGAGTCGTATCGGTTAAGGGCCAGGTGGTGGTAAGTCCATACAAATTTTGGTTTTGCATCGTGGTTGTTTGCTAGAGAAAAATTTTAATAATTTTACATTCATCAGATCATAATAATTGAAGTTATTGATGCGAAATTCTTCAACAGTTTGAATTGTGATGGGCGTGTAATTGCCACTCCCATTTGGATCGACCCAGATACAACTATCGAAGATGATAGAAGAGGGTTACTCTCGTATTAACTCAGGTGTACACTCTCACATGTTGTGGATTCTGTGACGCAGTTCCAAACATAACTGAGGACAGTTGCATATCCCTCGTCACTTGATAACGTACCAGCCAAGACCACATTGCCACTAATCGTCGGTTCCGTCAACGAGGTTCCGTTTAATCGTATTTTCCAGACAACAAAATCTCATTGTCAATAGCTTTTACAGGCTGAGAAGATCCAGATGCTTACGTTAATATCCGTACAAATTTATGTTACCAATTTTGAAATTTTCCGTCAGCTTTCCATCGGTCAGCAATTATTTAGTATGCGCAAACGTATTCACGTGGGACCATCTTGGGGTATTGACATCCGACTCTGGATAAATCACGTCTCCCAGGTTGGTCAGACTGTAAACAATCATGTTGAGATGACCCGTCATGGTATCTCTAATGCTGTTGATACTTTTTCCAGTTATTCCTGATAAGCAGGATAGTCGCCAGACGAGGAATTTCTTTCCAATCGGAACAGCGTAAAAAGGTTGTGTAAGACATGCTAATGCAAAAATGAACATCATTAACTTCGATACAAAGGAAGAAATGAAAGCACACCCACATCATTTTTTATGCCTGAATGTCATTACTTGATAGAGGGTCATGCGAGTCGTGGAAAAACAAATCTCATGAACATACTTTTCATCAATATGCTAAACTGCCGTCAGGTAGTCATCTACACGCCTAATCATCATATTGACAATTACCACACGCTACACGAGTTTGGAGAGTTCCTTGACGACGTTTTTATGACCGCCTGTCCAGATGCGATTCTGTCTGTGGAAGACCTGAAGTCAGACCTGCACAAAATCATCATCTTAAACGATATTAAAATCGTATGCCAGAATATGTAAAATATCTGTGAGTATTTTTGCTTCTCGTGACACAAACGATGTTACATCCTTCATCCAGCTCAGTTGTCCCTAAGTACATCCTACTTAACAAGGGATGCTTTGTTCAGTTTTCAAGGCTGGATAACCGATACATCGACGATATCGCGAGAGACTACTGCTGTGGCATCTCTTCCAAACAATTCAAAGACTGCCATGCCGCCTCAACGTCCAGCTCGAATCATGATTTCATGATTTTTCATCGCGAAGTGGAGACAATTCCGGAACGTTTTCGCAAAGTGCTTAACGAATTTTAACTGTATCATTAGTATAACAATGTCCTTCAAAAATGTCGCTAAAAGTCTTAAGCGCAAGAACGTCCTCAAGACGTTTATCGATCAAGGAGCCGCCTTGCGTCAACGCGTTCGCGAAGACAAATTAGGACAATCTTTCACCACGATGTGGCTGGAGAATTGTTTTTGCCCATTCTGACTAAACTCGACGAAGCTAAAGCGACATATTATGTCAAAAAAGATAGTTAGTGGATACTCTCAAAACGACTCAGCAACAACAAGAAAATTTTTTGGAGGAGTTAGTCCACCCACCAACCGATGATAATATTCCCGACATGTTCACTCAAGCCGAAGCAGTCCTTCCCACACATCAAAAGAATATGACAAAAATGACATAGAACCCTTAACCAGAGTTCAAGAAAGAGATCGAGAAATCAACGGAATCGATGATTCGCATGAATTATCGACAACACGATTAAGTTTAGGGAAAGGACCGATTCCGAAAAGACTACAAAACGAACGCATGACAGAGATTGTCAAGATGATAATAGTACAAGTGATCCATGAATGAAAATGCAGGCCAGAAGACTACAAAGAAAGCCTATAAAAATCAAGTCTTCCTATGATCACGAGCCATCCCACAGAAGAATCGTCTGCCAAGAAAAAAAGTGTTAAACATCCTAGGGAGAAAAAGAAAAAGCAACAGGAATATTGGGTCAAGGATAAGCGAAAACGTATTAAAAGGAACAGTTATCACTTATTCCTATGACTAGACCCTGAGAGAAGAAAAAAAGAGCTAAACACAGATTAGGAGAACCTGACGTACTCACAGCTGATAAAATTAGTGGAGGAGAGTGTAAAATCCCAAAAAAGACTGAATTGATAATGTCGTCTTAGGAAGCGACCTCAATCTTATTTCCCCTCTTCCTCATTCGCACATTATAGACCACCTTGTTCAAAGAACATGAGTCAGCAGCGACAGATGTCCCCGTCTTTCCCACCTCTCTTCCACTTCCACAGGATTAGAGACCGCTCTATTCGAAGAACAGGGACTACAATTACAATGCTTCAAGAATAAGAATCCAAGAAGAGTTCGCTGAGAGGTTCATGAAACTTGTACAAAACTTCCTCCAACAGAAGGACAAAGTAATTCGCCGTGAAGGCAGCATCCGCAACTTCCACAGTCCTGACATCGTCTTGCGACTCAAGTTGCTTTTTTGCTTCTAAATAGGCGTACAATGTGGGCGTAGACCTCGATATAATGATGTCCGAAATCCTCAATTGTCATCTGGTTTAAAAACTCGTCACCTCCAAACTGCGTCGCAGTTTGTACGAGGACTTAATATATACTAATGGAGGATACCATGCTGTTGTCTGACTCCAAGTCGATCACGTCCACGGTGAGATATAATCCTCCGTTGGAACTGCGTCGTACGAAATCGTTCTCATCTCCTCCGAAAACTGGTTCAGTTTCTTCAACGTTACAATCAGCGAAAATCGGTTCTTCTATGTCGTCGCTCTACAACAAAAACGATCACGAATTTACCAGGCGAGTACAACATCGCATACATCGCCACAGAAATCTCCCGAATGATCACACCTAAGGGAAATATCTCCGCCAACATTAAAATCAAATTCAATTACTCTACCCTGCAGAGACGCATTACCTTCGCTGAAAATTGCATTGACATCGATAACTTCAGCGGTTTTCTCATGGTATTTTGCGCTGGTACGTCTATGACCCAAACCGGTGTGTACCAAAAGAGATCTACCCGTCACTATCATTGACGTCAATACCCTCCACATCAACAACTCGATCGCTCAGGGATTCTTGTCATCGTACGCTCAGCTTCCAAAATGATTTTTTCCACCTCGATTAACGTCCCTCCAGGCTCACTCATACAACTTCATCTTAATCCCTTCAAATATTCTGTTGCATCAGCAAAAGGGAAATGCCGTTGATAACAATAACGAAAGTGTCACATATTAGTTACACGTTCGAAGCAAAAAGTGTTATCCTCTTAAATATATATGAGATCTTCAAGCGTTCTTCAACGTAAAATTAAAGGTTGACGTTTAGCCACTATGTTTTCATCCTAACGAGCAGCCCTTCCAAAATATCCGCCAAAGCCTCCCACATCACTCTCAATGCGACAGACGTAAGAACCACAGGAATATCCTATGCGGTGGGGAAAGCGGTAGGACAAACCATACACAGCAAAATCATGCCGACTCCGTTGACGCAATGCAGTCTCACCTGGCGGCGATGAAAGTCTACAGAGTGACAAGACAGGTTCATCACAAAACAGAGAGGGTTTTCACCGAGCAATCAGTAACATTTTTACACAACCTGTACAGAAAGGTCAACTCAACCGGATAGATTACTCCCACTGTTGGAGCCATTATGTCCGGGTATGGCTTAAAACAACTCTATTAGCTTTATCACGGTTTTATAGCATATGATTATTTACTCGAGATTCACCCCTGTTTTCTCCTGCTCAATGTCGAAACATCCGTGGACAACTCCACCACCGAGTAAAAGTACGTGGAATATGAGGACACCAAAATTACTGATGGGAACGCTAATACTCATCGACAAATATATACCAGTGATGAAGACGTACTTGCTTCCCTATAAGGCCTTTTTGGAAGTCCATGGAGAAATAGTGCGAGTGGATATCGATGCTGGATCAAAGATAACACTCCAAAATGACGGATGGTCGTTATTCAAGTAGACTCAATATCAACGGAATAGTCATACCTTCGAGGAAATCAGTGGCTACTTACCTAAAGACAACACCCTCGTCAACTAAATCATTTACACCGATGACTACATGCGATCCTGCGTCACTAACATTTGGTGGCTCAGAGATGCGAACATGAAAGCTGTGTTCAATAACTAATTTGCTGCCAACGTGGAAGTACTTCCTGAGGCGGCTGCAAGCTAACGATACTAATGTAACTGTTTTCCATCTCAAAACCAATTTTGCTTTTGCAAGTACTGTTACCTGCAATGTAGGATTTTCTGCACGATGCTCTCTGACTGATACTAGGCAAGAGATATGCTTGTTGCTTCCTCCCATCAGCATCTTTGACGTGGCTGTCGCTCTGGATTCCCAAAATTACACTCTGTACGACGCACGTGTTCGAACTGGAAACGACGTTAGCTCGATTCTCCAAGGAACTATATTTCGAGCAACACAGCATCTACATGCAACTGTTTACTTCAGCTAAGACGACTATTTCGTGTTGAGTCTCCACAAATCCAGCGAACTTACAAGACAAGTCTTCGTCGCTTTCAGCTGGCAGACCAACGTAAACATCTTCAACCACAAACTCAATACAAACACATCTTCAGGCATCTCAGTATGTTTGAAAGTTTCGTCCTTATCAATCCCATACAATATCTAGATCGAGAATTCGAAAGCTATTTTGCCGTCGCCACCCAAGTGTATTTTCGTGCATACAATATGTTGATAGAAGACATGAACAAGTAGAAATACGTCGATGCAAGCACACAGATCGACAGTGGAGATTTCACTATCTTGTATCACACCATCCATTTCATTCCGTACGTCTCATAGACTCTCCTGCCGAGATCGAAATTAGATTAACGTTGGCTCCAGGAGAGTTTTACTTCTGCCACGTGTTAGCAACCTCCGAACGATTTATAACGATGGATGTCCTCAACGGAAAAATGAATATCCTTATATAAAACCCTGTTTTCCAAACCATGCCCAGAAAAAAAGGAGACTAACGTAGACGATCTAATGTAGGCTAAATTTCCACCGCTATCGTTGTCTTGATTGAAACCATGGTTTCAAACGTCCTAGCACCATTAAGACTGGCTGAAGCCACCGGAGCCATCACCTGAACTTATCAAGAAACGGTTATGGGCTTAGGACCTAGTCAAATACTAGCCATTACACCTCGTCCATAGGTTATAATATTAAAAGAAGACCAAAAGGTGTTAATATTTCCTATAGCATCTTATCGTACAATACGGTCGAAGTGACGTTGTTACCAAAGCAATTAAAATCATCTCGAATCCTGCCTCTCGGGTCACCTTTTCATACAGTAATACAATTCATTTCGCTGGTAATCTGACAAATGGAAACGTTTCAATTTATTCTTGATGTAATACTGCTGAAAGTAGCGCTTCACTGGACGCTGATGACTGTGACTAAGTTTCACCCACTCCACTTCCTCCATTTCATTCTCTTCACAACATATCATCTCCAGAACATAACTCACGTCTGTATTAGTGTATGCTATCAACTCCTTCCCACGCTTCAACCGAGACTCATCCTCATTTAATTTTCACTCTGGATGAGAGATGTTACCCCCATCTTATCTACACTGCCAGGGATAACAAGGAAGAGACATCTCCACTATAATGGAAAGCTCATCTCTAATACAGTGAGCCAGAACACCACGTCAAGCACAGGTGATGATAAGAGAAGCTAGAACCCTATTCGAGAACATGTGAGCCAAAATCCTCGTGACACAGTAGTAGAGTTATATGATAGTTCAATCAGCTAGACCCCACTGAGAAATGAGATTCAGAACCACTTTACCCGCTTCTATTTATATAAAAATATTAGGACTTTAAACCTTGCATGTAAGTGGGCTACCTATTCTGGCACTATGAGGTATGCCCCAAAAATGTACAAATAATTTGGTGGTAAGGGTCAGCGGAAATTGTGAATACTTCTAATTGTGTACAGTTTGATATATTTAATTTGTTATTTGCTTCCTGCAGGACATACTCCCTTCAAAATCATAATAGTGTGGGAAACAAGCTGACTGTAATGCAACAATATAATTAGAATGTTCTTTTAAAATAAAACGCCCACAATGTCGTAAAGTGGTATAAGCTCTTGTTACTAGGGTCAAGGGAATGTTCGTATTGTAAGAAATTAACGTATCATAGCGCCGTCTGTTGTGATAATGAGTTATTATTGTATACGTAGTTCCTTATGCTAACTTGCAAACATGCTTGATCATACATTATAATTATAATTTTAGAAGGTGCAATATGTCATCAAAATGGACTATGGGAACGTTTTGAAGTTAAGGTGTTTAAATAGCTATGTGCATTGCACAATACAATTAACGTTTGGAACGATATATCTTGTATTATAGCACGTGTTCAGAATATTTAACTGGTGATAACAAGAAGCATTTGCCTTAAGACAAACTACATAATCAATTTAGCGGCAGGCAAACTGCAATATACAAAGACGCAGAAGGAAAGCAAGTTTAAGCACTTACAAGCAGTCATTTACAGTTTGTATCAATAAAGAATACAAAATTCATGACTAGAATTACGAACGTATTTGGTAATATGCGCATCTAATAACCATCGAACGCACTTAAACAAGCAAAACAAGTAGGGCTCGCATAGTTCCTTCTGATGTATACGGATCTGACTTGTGCAGTAGACTCGCATGAGAGAAGGGCAATAACTCAAGCAAAAATGGTGAATAAAGAGACCTATCGTTACAAGCTCTGCATGGTGACGAACATAATATATAACAACTTTTCATGGCAATATTGACAAACTGAAGACACATTTGCGCTGAGGAGCTCTATATCCTTATGATATTACGCCACAACGGCAAAGTTCAACGACTTAATGATATTCGCGTCTGTAGTTTGCGACTATAATATTTCAAAACATAAATTGCAATCAGAACGAGTTTCCTGTTGGTGGTGTTGGTGGGGCGCAAGATATCTAAGGTATTTGCATTAACAGATCACCGACATCTAATCTATACCCGCGTTAGTAGCACATTCTGTTTATAAATTTCATAATAATCAACTTTTATTTCTCTCCTAGTATACCTTGTGCGTAAATAACATTTTAAACATCCCTGCAATAATAACTTAGCTTTACAAAATCAACAGTTTTTATCTCTGTAGTCCTGATTGTAAATCGTTGGTTCTATCAGTGGTCAATCCTCTCATCACTTGTAACAAGATAACCGAGTTTGGGATTTTCGGATTTA
>QKMX01262361.1:7866-17993 GCA_003401595.1 Venustaconcha ellipsiformis | reverse complement strand
GTGCCAAGCAAGGAAGCTGTTAGTACCATTTTCATAAGTAGTTTTTATGCCTCAGCTAGGGGGTTCAGATCCACAATCTCCCACATCCAAGGCAGATGCTCAAACCACTTAGGCCATCAGAGTGGTCATATAGGATGGTCTTTTGTCCATCTGTCATTTGCCAGTCTTTCATCACAAGTTAGTTATCATTACAGCTCCTTAACTACTTTGAGGAGTGCCATGATATTTTATAAACACATCCATCCTAGAGTCTGGTTTGTCTGACTGAAAACAGTATGGCTTGGACATCCAGTATCACTTACCACTAAATTTTACCTCTACTTTTCATCAATGAATTCTCATATCAACATGTGGTTTTAAAAGACTTAATATGATGTTTAGTTATTCCTAAATTGGTACTGATCTTTGGTCCAGTATGGCCACTACAGCAGCCATTTTTGAAAATTATGTTATTGCCACTTGAGCTAAATTAAAGACATATTGACATGGGTTTTCAAGGAAAAATTCTTGTGATGTCTAGTTGGTCCTAAATGAAAATGGTGCCAATCAAATGTCCAATATGGCCTCCACAGCAGCCATCTTTATAATATTGTTATTACTTCTTCTGAAACAATGGTCTTATCAACATGGGTTTTCACTAAAAGTTTATTACAATGCCAAGTTTGTCCTGTGTAAAACGGTGCTGATATGATTCCAGTATGGTTGGCACATCAGCTGGCTTGAAAATAGTGGTATTGCTACACCTCATGAAGACAAAGTAAAATTTCCATGGGGTTTTCACCTGAAGACTGCTTATCATGTCAAGATGGTCCATAGTGAAAATGGTGCCACATGCCCATCCAGTATGGTTACCATAGCAGTCAACTTGAAAGTCTTGTTATTGCCACTCCTCATGACTGGATGGTCATATTAAATATGGTATTTTTGTTAAACAACTACTATTGATATATGTTTTGTTTTTCATAAATGAAAAGGTTGTTGCTAAGACATCTAATATGGTGATCTTCGAAATCTTGTTATTGTTCCTTTTCCTCAATGAATGGTCATTTCAGCATAGGGTTTTCACTGAAAGACGTCTTATGGTGCCTAGCTGTTCGTAAATGAAAATGGTGATGATCTGGTTTTCAGCATGCCTTTCACAATTTCCATCTTGAAAATCTGCTATTCCTATTTTTACAAGCTGGCTGATAATATTGACATAGTGCTTTTATAGAAAGACTTGTGATGACTAGTTTGATCCTGTATGGAAATGGGGCTTATCTGATATCCTTTGAGGCCAGTGTGTTAGCCATTTTGAAAATTTGATTACTGTTACTTTTCAAAAACAGAAAATCATGCCAACACAAGGTTTCTATCAGAAGACCTCTTATGATGTCTTATTGGACTGAAATGAAAATGGTACCCATCTGGCATCCAATATATCAGGGATCTCAGGAATCCCAGCTTCAAGGTCAAGTACACATGAAGTTCGCAAAAGACACATCCATTTTTCTCTTTGATGCATCTCAATTTTCTGCAAGAATGCTTCCCCTTTTCACATCCTGGTCAGCCCTGGCCAGTGTGCAGAATAGCTGAAGGTTAGACTAAGTAAACAGTCATGAAGCCAGTGTGTTTATTTAACAATCCATATCAGTATCATTTTTGTATGAAAAGGATTGCATCACCAAAGGCTACTCTTAAGTACTTCAAAGAAACCATATTCTGTTGAATGTACATATAATCACCTATGATGCTCTATTTTGTTGTAACAGTGTTTAAATTAAATTGGTCTTGACACAAATATAAACAATGAATATAATCAAAGGTTTCCCTGAGTTTGATTTAATAATAGTAATAATAATAATAATAATAATAACTGCTGGCTAAATACATGTGATTTCTTCAGTGCATTACAGTATAAGTAAAGATATTGTAAAAGAGGGCAGAAAGATATGTTGACTCATAAAAATAAGTCAGCAAAATATGTTTTCAGTTTTTGTAAAACAGATTTGTGATGAAAATGACACTGATGCTAACAAAGGAAAAAATAAATTTGTGAAAGGTCCAATTGACTGGTGATAATTGAGTATCACTCAGTTCCTAACGCTTTTGTGATTTATCTTAATATAGTAAAAATCTGCATTCTCAAGCTAAATGTATTTAGTTGCTATACATGTACCAGTTGTTATTTATTATTTCTAATGAACCTGCATTGTATTCTAGCTTTATTCCTTAGGATCAGCTTTTATGGCATTTAACACCGTTTACTAATTAACATATTTATTTTGAATAAGTTATCTTCACATATGCTTCATAGTATATTCATTTATTTGATCTTTTTTATTTAATGATGGTAATTCATGTTTTCTATATATGGGTACAATTCAATGCCAGATGTTTACTCATCTTTGAACTGCACAGCATTCTAAGTGATCATTTTGTACACGGAATTAACTAATTGTTGAGAATTTTGTTGTGGTTTTTTTTTGCTTTTTAGTGTAATTGTAAGGTTTAAAAAATATAAATTTACATGTACATGTATAATGTTTAAACTTAGCAAACTTATAATTCTATTCATTGAAAACTATTTTCTTTTTTAATATGACAAGAATTCAGTTCTGATTTTATTAAAATAATGCATGTGCTTTTAATCTTCTTTTGTATTATTTTAAAAGTGAGAGAATCCTGAGTTTACACCAAGGACTATTACAAAAAGCTGGTTTCTCCCGAGTTCCATGAGAAAATAGTTCAGGATTCCTCATCCTGAAATTCTTTTGAGAGCTCTTTGTCCACCACAGCAGCTATTTTGAAAATCTCATTATCACTGAAGAATATTGGCAATGATTTCAACACAGCAGTTAGAAGGAGAAATGGTCTTATCTTGAATTCATGGAAATTCTTTCTGACCATTAGAGTGTCTTTATTCTGTGGATTCATGTTGTCCCAAACCTTATAGGGTACTAAGTATTAAAGACACAGCAGTACATGCTCACTCACTTTTTCATTTATATCTATAAAATATTGACATAAAAGCCAGCGATTCCTTGGCTTCTTCTTATCGTATTGCTACCTATTTTATTATCATCTTTGTTTTATTCTCAAGTGTTT
Source organism: Venustaconcha ellipsiformis (assembly GCA_003401595.1). Taxonomy (NCBI): domain Eukaryota; kingdom Metazoa; phylum Mollusca; class Bivalvia; order Unionida; family Unionidae; genus Venustaconcha; species Venustaconcha ellipsiformis. The sequence goes on along the minus strand of QKMX01262361.1, from coordinate 14,906 downwards.
GTTTCATATTGAGATTTGTTTTGCTTGATTTTGATTCAATGACCCATTTTTCCGTTTTCCATTGGCTTCAGTTCTGACAATTTTGTCATGTACAGTAATCAGATATGATGGATGCATTCCATCATAAAAGATACCACAGACTTCTGGTAAAAGGTAGGACACTGACCTACTTATTTTGCACAAGTGACTTTACATGTTGTTCAATTATGTCACAGATTAATGTGCAAAAATAGCACTTATATTTATAAGCCATACCTTATTTACTTCATTAATCTATCTGTATTTAAAAGTACTCCCATTTTTTTTTCAGTTGGATGCCAAAATTTCGTGCTTATTTTTGGTTTCATGTATACATACAAGTATACATGTTCTTTGCAACTCTAAACCAGAGATTGGATTGATCAAAATTAAACCAGACCTCTTAATGTTTGGAAAAAGCAGAAGCAAAGTAAACTGCTAAAAGTGTGAATTTTTGCATGATTTTGGAATTATTTTGTTTGATTTATTTTGTGTCCAGAGAACTGCAGAATTGATGAAAATGTACTTGTAATTTTGCCATGTATTATAAAAAGTTTACAACATAGCAGATTAATAGCACATGCCAGTCATGGTGTCTCCATCCATCCAACTGTGATACTTGTCTATTTGATGGTAGTCACATTGTCTCCATCCATCCAACTGTGACACTTGTCCTTTTATGGCAGTCACAATGTCTTCATCCATCTAGCTGTGACACTTTGTCCATTTGATGTCTCTCATGCTGTCTTCATTCATCCAGTTACGCTTATCCATTTGATGGATTCTTCATCTTGTTATCGCCACTTTTGTCTTCAATGGATGGTCATATTAGCATGGAATTTTAACTGAAAGATTTTTTATGGTACATAGTTATTTATAAATGAAAATGGTGATGATCTGGTTTTCAGATTGCCTGTCACAATGTCCATCGTGAAAATCATGCTATTCCTACTTTTCAAGCTGGCTGGTAATATTGACATTGTGCTTTTATAGAAAGACTTCCTATGATGTTCAATATTTTTGTCATAATGCTTCTTTACCATTCATTCTTTGCCCATTTTTTGCACTGCATGAATGAAGTTTCTTTACTTCAGGATTCTCTGCATACAGATTTGAAATTCACTCCAGGTTCATTTATTTATTTATTTAAATAATTGTCATACAGTATATTGTATATAAATTATACTGATGTAATTGAATATATTAGGCACAAAAAGTGAGAGCAGTTGAAGCAGCTATTTGGTTGAGCGAAACAGCACAAGATCTAAACAGGATTTGAGAAATTGAACCTTTTTTGTCTAAATTTTAAAAAATGTATGTTTAAATCAGTTTCTTTCAAAACATAAAACTAATTAACATAGCAAGCATTTACTAAAACTGTCTAGTTAAGTAATGTTGGTAGTTTGGTCATGTATTGTAAAGATGTGTTATGGATTTAAGGAACTTCAAAAGCTGGCTGCTAAGATTGATTGATTGAGAGGTCTTTGAATAGTTATACCAGTTAGTGGCTGATTTATGTTTTCAACCAGTAATAAAATTAAGCTTAAGGTTGATCAGCCCACACCACTTGGTTGAGTGTCATACACATAATTGAAGGATCATGCATTCGATACTGCCTATGCCAGCCAAGGACAGCTGCCCAGGTGCATCTATGGAAAAGACACTTACCTGCCATTTCTTAAGCATGATGTTGCTAATAATGTATTACATGTGCCATTAAAACAAACAGTGACAAATCAGTGATTCCAAATCATCTGTTGAATGTGTACTGTTATACCCTTTCTCTTAGAAATTAAAAAAATAAAAGTTTAATGAAATATTAAATACTTCTAATTTTTTATGCAATTTAGTACCTAATATATTATCTGCCTAATAATGTTTCTACTTGCACTTAGAGATAATGTTTTCTCATACCTATATATTTGTTTTACAGTGTGCCTGTATAAGAAAGTCATTGAGGATTTACATATATCCCATAGTGGACTCATTGATAGCATAGATGACATTTCTATGCTTCTACTTTTCCTTGTATTGGTTATTTTAAAAAAATTGCTTGCTGGTTAACTGTAATCTTTGTTACCAAATATTTTATGTTATAGATTCAACTTTTTAAACTCTTTTTAAATAAATAAAAATGTTTCAAAAATGGAATGTACATCCATAATGATGATTGACCCCAAGCACTTGTAGTTCATCAACTCATGATGAATATTCAAAATAGTATCACATACTCATCTTCTCTTAGTATCACTCCTTCCCCATGGTTCCAACCCTTGATGGGACCATGGCAACCAGATTTACATTATAATGGAGACACACTTTAGTTACAGTTTTATGTTTAAAGTTTTCTCCAGCATTTATATTTCCATAACTCTGTTATCAATTCACTTGATGTTGGAATATAACTTCATCACACATAGACCTTCTAGTATCACATCTGTTCCAGGGAGGAATTGGGGGTCAAATATTATATTGGGGACACATTTTAGCAAAAGTTTTTTGTTAAAGTGTTTATCAGCACTGGTTACTCGATGGCTTTCCTATTTCACTTAACATTTTGGATGACAATAATATAGGGCCCAGGAAAAGCACTCATATACACTGGTTACAAATTGGCTGGGATGAGTATAATGTTGCTATTTGTCCCAGGACCACCTTGAAAATCAATCTAAATTCATTTTCTACCTCTACCAGCATCCATTATAAATAACTTGTGCCAAATCTATCTACTTGATGCTGCAAAGAAAACTACTTTGGGTTATTCTTAAGATGTACTGGTAAGCTTGATAACAAAAATGGTAAATATTATGAATATAATGTGTTACAGTTTCTCACTTATCCCGCAATTTCTTAATGGTGTTTGCATGCACAGTGATGCTTTTCAGTAACTGAGGCATCATATTGATATGGAGAAAGATTTCCTTTGCAAGAGCTAGCACACATCTTTATGAATAAGACTTCATAGAAGTTAAGAGACAGAGAATATCCATATTTGTGTGATTTTTCATATGGCCAAGCAATGCTGTATATCATGAGTATTTTCAAGACAGAAGCTGTAATGATACATTGTCATGCAAAGGGAAGACATCAGCAGATATTTCTGGCCAACTTACGTAATAAATAAGTATAAGTTAATGACGTTGAAATGTTCCAGTTCTTTTGTGTAGTTGGGAATCTTTCTTTTGTTTTGATCTCCATAAAGAAGGTTAACCATTAAAAACAGGATCATTTTGTACAAAAGTTGGTGGAAATTGAGATGGGTGGAATTCTCTCAAATGCATATTACTGAATTTTGTCTTGTGAAAAATAATTATGTGCTTATACAGTAGAACCCATCTAGAAAGACCACTCTTTCTGCCAGAAAATTATGGTGTCTCAAAACAGGTGGACTCTCATAACAGGTCACAGTGATATATAATCATTAATTTTGTGTACTGAGAATATGGTCTCTCAAGACAGGTAATTCTCACATAGCGGTGGTCTTTCAAGACTGGTTGACAGTATAAATATATGCTTGCATCTTTTCTTTGGTGTGACAGTGTAGTGTGACAATGTCCGACCAGACAAAAATCGTACAGTTTTTACATTCTCCATCTCTTCTCCCATATCTAACTCATAAAATGAGTAATAGCTCTTTGAAAAGGATCATGACATTAAGTACTGAAAGGTCTAACTCCACATCCGAATACCACTAAGTAATGATGTATGTGCAAATGTATTTTCTTATGTTACAAACTTTGTGTCTTAAAATATGTTTATCTAAAGAGCCATGTATTAGAACATAATATTTTTATGATATTGACCTATTTTAATATCAATCTTGCATCAGATGCTTGTAGGGGGTTTTTTTGTGACAAAGTATAAGCATTTTAGTGAAGAGGTGTACTGCAATGAGGACAAGGATGGGTAACTCTTACCAACCTGTTCATCCCGAGGCACAGATGCTTCAAAAACAGTTTTTGCTTTCCACCATATTTCCTAATTAGAAATGAATGAAAATAATCATATAAATTGGTGTATAATAAGGAAGTCCACTCTTTGAAATAAAAATTCATTGACAGGAACTCAAGAAAGTCATGTTTTATTGACTACAGATTCTGACCTTTAGGTGGGATGTCCCATTTCCATGCCAGTGCATATAATGGCTTCCGTTTTTGACTGAGTTGGGATGTTCCTATTCAGCACTAGTGTATATAATGTACTCTATTTCTGACCTTCTGGTGGGATTTCCCTATTTCACACCAGTCTGCGTGATGGTGTCTTTTGGGATTTCCCTATTTCACACCAATCTGCGTGATGGTGTCTTTTGGGCTATCTCAATATCCATTCAGTGATTCTTCTGATAATAAGCTTAACATTTTGATTTGTATAGTTTTGGGTTTCATATCTTTAAACATGTATAGTATCAAGTCATTTATTTCTCTTTTTTTCAGGCAACCTCAACAGGCACAAGAAGGTGAAGCACGGCCTGAATGAGACCACAGAGAGTATGGAAGAGGAGGCAGTGAACTTCCTCAGTGAGCTATCAGCTGAAAGGGCCAAAGTGGAAGTTAGTGATGACCCAGAGGAAGAAACAAGGGTGTCAGATGTCAGTATGGAAGCCAAATCTCCAAAAAAGGGACGAAAATCTATTCCAAGGAAGATTGAACGACGAGATGAAACTTCTGAAGCTTACAATACAGATAGTGAATGTGAACTTGAAGCTGAGGAGGAGAGAAAAGAGGAGGCAGAGGAAGATTTTACATCACGGTATTTTCAACCATTAGTGTCCACAGACCCACCAGTAGAGAGACGTCATTCACGGAGGAAATCTAAGCGAACCATAAAGGTTGAGGAAGAGATAGAGGATGATGATTTTGAAGAGTATCATTCATTTAATATTGGAGAAACTGATTGTGAGGGAAACCTTCAAACTGATCCCAAAATTACTGATGATACAGTGTCAGAAAATCAGCCCGTGAAAGAGGGCCGAAGGAAAAGAAAGAAGGATGAAAGTACAGAAAGTGAGAAAAGTAAGGAGAAAAGGTCTAAAAGGAGCAGCTTTAATATAGAAACTGATTCAAATGTGGAACCTAAATATTTGCGCAAAAAAGTTAAAAAGGAAGAATCTGAAAGTTCTTCACCTAATAATAGCAATGCAGATGGAGCACACAAATCCCAGCGTAGAAAGGCAACAAAGTCAACAGTCTGGGTTGATGAGGAATCATCTGTTAGTGAGTCTGAGGTATTCCTAAAAGATGATAGTGATGCAGAATGGAATCCTTCATTAGATTCTTTCTCTGTCTCAACCAGATCACGCAGAAAGTCACAGCCAAAGGGAGAAAATTTGGACTCGTTAATTGCCTCCAAATTTAAAAAAGCGTGATCCAAGTGTTTTTAAAAAAGATTTGTGCTTCATTAGCATGCTTATAAATCTGGCCTATGACCAAATGCAGCATATGAAAACTATTTACTTACAGGTTGCCTTTATTTAATTTGATATATACTGTACTTGTTTTATTGACAGTACTGTGATGTTATCTATATTTTTATTTTTCCACATTTATATCAACATCACAATGTAAAATTTGTTGTTTATTTCTTTCAGCCAGTAATAAGCAGATTTATATCAAAGTTGGTATATGTACAGGGGGATATAACCGTTATAATAGCATCTGTCTTTCCATCAGTGTGTTTGTCCATAATCCATCTCTCTGCTAATAAATAATATCTTTTCCAAAGCATCTGCAAATCATTCAGTATCATTATTACTCTTGGTATACATTTTGGACTAATTGTCCAGATGTGTCTTTTGCATGCAATTTTTCACACAGAATTTTCTATGTGAGGAAAATAATGTTGAAAAAATATGTGATCCTGTACAAAATAAGAGCTAGCCATGCAAACATGTGTGGGATGAATGTCTGGCTGGCTGTAGAGGTAATTGCCAGAAGAGCTAGCCATGGTAAAAAGTGGAGGATGAATAGCTGTCAGTAGAAAAATAATCATTTAATTTGAAGGACACCTATGGTATTTCAGGTGTGAATCTTGAGACCAAAGATGTGGGTGTTTGCTTATTTATACTAAAATGATAACTAGTGTAAAGGAAGATGCATTCAAGAATATTCATGAAGTCCTAATTGTTTTTACCCAATGGATCTTTAAATTTTATAACACAGCATATGTGTACTAAGCCATTGTGTGGATGTTGGGGAAAAATGTTGCAGACTTCCTTGTGATAATGGAGGCAGTATCATTCTGATATGCATTAGAATTTTTATTAAATGAAATGCATGCATCACTTAATTTATATTGTTGTGAAAGACATTGGCATGTAGTGTTTGGATATGATTGGAAAGATCAACTGCTGTTGGTCTTATTATAGAGAAGGGCTGTAGCTTGTGATCATTATACAGTGCTTGATGTTTTTATACATTGTTTGCATCTAATATAATGTAATTACTAAAATGCATAGATCTTCTAATTTTATACTTCATTGGTAAGAAAAATTAGACTTTTTAAATAATAAAACTTCTCTGTTCAAAAAAATTTAATATAAAATATGATTTTGTGAACAAAAGTTCAAAAGTTACACATTTTAATGAATTGAGGTTTTTAAAAAAATTTCAGTTAATATTTTTTTATGCTTTTGTCCATATGTCTTCACATCAATCCAACCATCCTTTATCTACACTTTTGTTTTCAGGACTGAATGCCAAAACTATTTAAGATATCTCTATGAAACTAGGCACAAAAGTTAGACTGCTAATCACAGTTCTTCAGTGTTTTAACATTTTTATTTATTTATGCATCATCTGTCCACCATTCATACATTTATTTCCTGAACAAATCTTGTAAAGCCAGTCACTTGCCCATTTAGTCAAACCTGTAAGTAACAAGCATCTACTTCTAAAGGCTAAACTGACCTTTGTACAGAGGTGACCTCTATGAAGGTTCACCTTTCAGACTTGGTTTTTGAACACGTGCCATGCAACAAATACCACTATTCTTCTTTTTCTTCTTCTTCTTCTTCTTCTTCTTCT
>QKMX01262125.1:1534-16649 GCA_003401595.1 Venustaconcha ellipsiformis | reverse complement strand
CCCCCCCTAGGGGTATGTTTAAATGGAATAGCCCTTACAATAAAATGGCATTGTGACTTAAAGACATTTTTTATGTCTAGTTGATCCCAGATGAAAATTGTACTAGTCTGACATCTAATACGGCTTTCACAATAGTCACCCTGAAAATCTTTTCATCACTTCTCCTGATCATAGTCATATTGATATGGGTTTTCACTAGAAGAGTTATAATGCACAGTTAGTTGCTGTTCAGATTGGTTCTGGTTGTACATCCAGGACAGCAACCACAGCACACATCTTGAAAATATTATCATTGCTACTTCTCCAGGATGGTCATATAAAGAATGGAAAGTTATTTCACCATTGGCTTTTGACCAGGAAACTTGTAAGGTGTCTAGGTGATCTTGAATAAAAATTGTGCCAATCTGATATACAATATGGCCACCAAAGCACTCATCTTGAAAATCTTCTTATTGCTACTCTCCTGATCAGAAAGTCATTTCCCCATTGGCTTTTGACCAGGAAACTTGTAGGGTGTCTAGGTGATCTTGAATAAAAATTGTGCCAATCTGACCAATGGTCATCTTGAAAATATTACCACTCTAGCTCGAAAATCAACATTGGGTTTTCACCAGAAGACTTGTAATGCTATCTAGTATGGTGCCAGTCTTACAAACACTTTAAACACCATGGTAGTCATCTTGAAAATCTTGTCATTCAAGAATATCAGAGACAGTTTCAAACTTGGTGCTTAAAACAAAAGAAATGGTCACATCTTAAATTCCAGAGAATTATTTTTGGATAGTTAGAACACGATTCTCTTCAAGGGACTCTTGTTTACGTTTCAAAATCAATTTTATAAATATCTGGTTTCTAATTTACTGATCATGTAAGAATAACAATAATACATAGCTTACATAGTGGAAACATTTGCTGGGGCACTCGGAAAAGACAACCATGGATTCGCATTTTGTTTTGGCTAATGTTTGCACATGGCAAACTGTGTATAACTGGTATCCATATATTCTCAAGAATTGGTAAATTTCAACCTATGTACTTGCTTTTACTACAAGAATTCACTATATCATCGAGTACAAATTTTTGTGATTGCTGAAAACCACAAACCCAATGAATAATTATCCTTCCATGGAAACCACAGGTTTATAAAGACATTTTAGAAAAAATTGTCATAGATGTTACTCTTACACAAGGGTCTATATGCCAAAAGAACTTGCTTGGTGTAGAGTAACTAGAACAAAATATAGTTTTAAAATGAAACCCTATATTAAGTTTTAATACTTCATTAAGTCTACAAGAGTATGCAAAAGTTGCATTGATGGCTTAAAACATTGCATGTTAATTAATTTAAAATATCTTTGTTAACAATCAGAGGTAAAATTTATTCAAGCTTTATTTGTAATTATATATTATCCCCTTTGACTGGATTGTTACACCTCAACTAACTTTATTTATAATGATGCCAATTTCATGATCTACTATATTTTAGGAACCATACTGTAAATAAAAAAGAAAATAAAGAGGAACAGTTTGTTAGATTTACATGTGTAGAAAGGAAACAAATGCCATGTGATGAGCCCGATATCATTCACGTCTCATCAATATCTGAATCTTGCTCATTATCAAACTCGCATGAGATCTTGATCATATATTTCAAGTTTGATAAAAACATGATCAGAAATGTAGCTTCCTGAGTAGTAACGAGCTCAGCCAATCAGATACAAGACCATCTCATTAACAGAGAGGCATTACACTTGTAACTGAACTTGGCTGATCAGTAATGCTCCCTCCAAAGTGGAAATAAAAATATATTTTAAAAATTTTAAAAAATAAAGCAAAAAAAGTGCAAATACAAAATAAAAACAATTTTGCTGGGACAGTCCATCTTTAATGTCTCTTGAAAATTTTAATACAATTTTTTAAAATGGATTTCAAGATTATACACACACACACATACACACACATGTAAAAGTCCTGATAAAAGGTACAATATGTTGCAGATATAACTTGGATAGAAAAAATTAATGACTAGAATACATTACATAAATAGGCAACTAATGACAATAAGAATATTTCTCAGGAATGGGACCATGAACAAAACATTTACTATGTTAATTAACTTGCTACATATTAAAAGCAATAAGGATTTGCAATATTTTGAAGTATTTTAAATGTACACATTTTTGCACAAATGTTATATCAAGATTTAACAAAACCTTAAAAAATTTATAAAATGACTGACTTGTGAGATCCCATTTCGAGTATGTAACAGTTTGAGATCCATAATGGCAGGAATATGTAAAAAAACGTAAAAATTGTACAATACTAAGTGACACAATCTATAACAAAAAACTACAGCGATGTACCAGAAACTTGTAACAAGACCATACAGTCCCTTAAAGGGACCATTCTTCAAACCTCAACCTGCTGCCAGGTTTATCCTTTTCTACAAAGCTTTGCACAGAAATACAGCTTTCAACATTTATAACTATCTCAAGATCATATATTGCTAGTGATCTAAGTTCACCTGGCATAGCACACCAATAGATGCCTATCAACAAGGCTACATTCCCAAACCATCAAATCTAATTTCAACACTGAGGATTAACTTAAATTCTGTTTGAATTTATACAATAAATTGATTATATGGTGGGATATGTATTGTGTCCTGTTTATTAAGGTAAAATTAAATGTCCTTTTTAAAACCAAGTTGCTCTGTACCATTTGGGGAAGGATGGGTGCTGGCACTTAAACTTTCTTGTACATTTGATAATGACAACAATAAAAATTAGTTATTCTGACAAACAAGTTACTAAAAAAATAAAAATTAGCTATTATTCTGACAAACCAGTACAATGAACAGGTTAGTCGATCCAAAAACTGAAATTGCACATGCATACGACAGTTCATTACACATAAAATACACAGCTGCATTATACTGCAGTACATACACTATAGTACTTGAGAAAGATGAATGATGGACAGTCATACCAACACGATTACAAACACTGCCATTTGCATTACAGACAAAAGAAAATGGAATATGAAAACTATATAGGCAAAAGACTGTACTTGTAACATACTTATGGCAAGTAACTTTTCTCAAAAGTCACTTCTCTTAGACAAGAGGCTGAAAAACAAAAAAGTACAGCCCTGATCATACAGTGCCCTACTATGATACTATGTTCTAATATATCACAGCCCAAATCCAGCATTCTAGAAATCCCTGGGCACCAGAGTTTTCAGATCCTGACACATGAAAAAACATTCATACACATACATTTTAAGGACTAGATGGCAAATTAAGAAATTCTTTATAACTGAAAATGACAGTGATCTCACTTTTACAAATGGCCATCACTTCAGCTGTCAAAATGTAGCATCAGATAAGCGGGACAAAATAGTTCAAATATATTATTTTGTGTTGAACAAGGTGGCCATATAAAACTGAAGGACCTATCAAGAAGGGAACCAGTGTATTATGATTTATGCTCTCATGTTGCAAACATTTCAAGACTAGATCTTTCTGTTAAAATAAATGAACTCTTGCTTAACCTTCTTTGAAGGCACTGTTCATTTAAGTTTGTCTCCCAATTTATGTACCAATGCTGAACCTGATAGCTTTATTCCATACTTCTCGTGTGTCAAACAAATTATGTACTATTAGCTACATTTAATGATGCTGACATAACAATGTATGGACCTACAGATAGGATAAAATATTTTGTTTTGTGGAACAAACTATAACAGAAAACACTGTTCCAGACATATGAGCAATACACTAGCTACAAACATCCAAACTCGCAGGAACTAACACAAAACCAGCAACAACCAATGTCAAAAATGCATTCTTCGAACTTTGTCCAACACCCTCAACCAAACCCAGATGAATCAAACATTGTAATGTAACTGCAAATGAAAACTCCTGCAATTAAAAGTCTGTGGTTCATTCATCAGTCCACATGCTATTCCACGCGATTTCCATGCTGCATATGACTGCACTAGCAAACATCAATACTTAAAATATTTCCATGATGAAAAACATAAACTTACAAACAAATTATGAATTAGAAATCTCAGTCACTGCCATCTCTGTTTGAACTGTGAACCTGGTATTGTAATGTTAAAGTGTCCTACAATTGCCTGCCATAGAATTTTTTCTAAATTAGAACTGATAAAAGTAAAAACTTTGTCCATATTAGTTATTTTTATTTTCATATGACATCCATTGATTTAATGTGATACGCAGTAATAATATCAAATGTTTTTAGGTTTTTATTTTCTTATGCATAGAACTTGTGAACATAGCGTCGACCGGTCACCCCATTACCCTCATATTTGTAATAATGCATGGTATTTTAGAAAAAACAATAGCATGTGGCTTGAGACACTCATTGTGCAATACTTCAAACACAAAACTAACATTTTTCTTGATTTTTTCCCCCCGTTTCTATGAGCGGCATTTATAGACAGATTTTACTTAGATAATTATTCATGTTTTTATAAAAGTACAAGACCTGATGAACTATATATAAAGTGCAAGGCAATAATAGTTGGTGATTAATACTGTAGGTGTTGAATCTGCAAAACATTTTGCAAAAATGTGTTGTTTTAATTGGAAAACAATTGGGTGAGAAAAATAATCAATGTCAGTGTTTGTACCAAGACAAGAAAATCCCAGTTGCAGGATTACATTTTTGGTCTCTGCAGAGCCTTGTGGAGAGACAAATAATGCAACCTTGATGAAGATTTTTTGTCACGGTTTAAACTCCAACACAGATTCTATTATTCTGCCTGTACTGATCAAATAACTAATATGATTGAAGTCCACACATGGAAAAAAATCATTCTGAACATTATAACACCATCAAAATGTCACACAAAGATGGTGGCAAATGATCGCTGTAAAGTGAAAATGAGAATCGCAAAGCTGCAAGATTTCAATTTAAAAAAAAGCAGGTATTTTTAGTGGTGAAGAAAAAATAAATTTAGTGATCAAACTTTCTCATCTTTTATATCACAACTTCCCTACATATGCAATCACTAAAATATCAATGGCCAAAACAAATTGGTAAGTTTTAGGTCCATGAAAAAATTTGTTATTATAGCATCTGCCCTGGGTACCACAGCCCCAAATAAAGGTGCAACTTCTTTTTAGCACAAGTCTTCAAAAATTCACTGTTCATAGTAAACAAATGTATAAAAGCTCTAGTAATTTTTTCTTTAAGGAATAAAGTTACAATCTAAAAGCAGTAACATTTTTCTCAACTTGTTTTCTACTTGCTTGCTAATTTTCCAGTCTGACAAAGGTGTTTCAGGCTGACTTTAAGATTTGTCCTCAACAAATTCAGTTATTTTGTGTGTGGGAGAGGTTTGATTTTAATGGCACTTCTAACAATACTGGCCATGTCATGCTGAGAAAATGGGAGCCAAGTGCTTTTGCCAAGGACACTCCAGCACAGTCGATCCTAACTTGCCTGTGAAGGTATTGAACCTCTTACCCTTGAATTATGAATCTGAGCTCTAACAACAGATCTCCCTCAAGAAATTTTGAAATCCCAGGGCCAATACAACTTGATATCGAGGAATTCATTACTGTTAGGGCATCAGTTTTCATAGTTTTATGAATTCTTAAACAGTTTAAGAAATTTGTCCTATTATTATCTAAAAGTAATACTGTTTACTGGGTCTTAATTTTGTGGCTTGAAGCCACCATGAAATATAAATAAATGTATGCCCCCACAAAAAGTAAGTAATTCATATTATGTCTATTTACAAGGCCTTTAACCTTATCAATCTTCAAGCAGGATACTGGGAGTTGAATATAACCTACAACACAATGACTGTGTATGACGATAAAGCTGTACCTCATCATGGGACAGGGCTGGTAAAGAACCTGGGTAATAATGTCTTGACAATTGTGATTTGCAAAAAAATGCATAGTACATAGTCATAAAAAAGCAAGAGTTAATTTGTTGTTTCTTTCAAAAAGCAGAAAGCATTCAGATTATTTTCATTTAAAGTGTAATTACACAGAACTCAAAAAGAAAATGGCTACATTGCAAATATATATCAATGGTGAGTTGTAAAAGTTGTGATATACAATAAATACACAAAGTTATATATTACTCATTATTGGGTAAAATGTAAAAAAAAACAAATCTCTTAAAATATTTGCATAAATTTTACATTTGTCATGCAACATGCCAATTCTTCCTCTTTTTTAAAACAATCTGATTCTTTCATGAAGAATTGTCACTACCTTGACAAAAGGTTAAAAGAAACATACAATCAGAATCTTCTTCTGAAAGGTAAACTATACAAACTGAACTAACTTCTAATAGCTAAAAGTTTTAATTATTCCTTTAAATTAGCTATAAATCTGTGCCAATCCTCAGGGTTCCATATGTACAGTGAGGCCAGGCAAGACATTTTTACAAGATGCTTGTCCAATTCAATGATCAAACAAATTCAGAATTATGACAGTGTGGAATAAGTAAAACTGATGTGGGACAAGTAAATGTTAAAAAAAACTTGTCCTGCATGACAAGTAGCTGACAATTTTAGCATTTCCATGTACTTGAAGAAAATAAAAGCTAACAACAAGGGGGAGTCTTGCAACATCAATAAAATGGCACCGACTCGGATTTCAAAATTTGAGAAACACATAAATGTGGCATTGCAAGTAAACATTACTGCCCCTAAAGTTACTGGATTTTTCAACAGTATAGTTTCCTTAATTTTAATGCAAATTAAGTCTAAAAGATTTCAGATTCCACAAAATGTTCAAAATCACGGTAAAATAACGAACAATCAGATCTTCTAAAACAGATTTAAGGAAAGCTAGAAACTTGCAAATGAAGGTCATCAGGACATATCAGTGCCAGCTTTAGGATGACGCTTCTCTTTGGTTGGCTACCCTCTCTTGAGATGGTGCATTCTGGTTGGTTGAAGGTGCCAAATACGACTGATTGTCATTTTCCGAGGATAGTTTGGCTATTTCTGTATAGGGAGGTGGCTGAGGAAATTGGCTTACATTTCCACAAACTGTCAAAGAAGGCTGACCTGAAAGAAAAACAAAAGATTCCCTCAATGGACTAACCTACTGGTTGATAAGAAAAGAATTTCCAGGAGTTTAAAATAAGACCATTTCTAATGTGTAACTGCCAAGTGTTCAATGTATCTCTAATATTCTTCAGCTAAAACAAGTTTTTCAAATCAACTGCTGATGGGGCCAAACTGGATGTCAGATTGCCACATCATCAGAAGTGTTTTGGTGAAAACCCCCAAGTCATTATGACCATTCTGGCAAAATTTATATTTAGGACAATCTGGGAGGTATCATGAGAATTCTACTGGGGAAAACTAAATGATGATATAGTTATCCATGGGCATGGGAGTGTGATCTGGATTTTTAACGTAGCTTTAACAATTGTTTGGTCAAATCGCTACAGTGAGGCAGTTTAAAGGGATGTCCAGCACTGAGGCATCATGCCAAAGACATGTAACATCATGTCCCACCCAGTCGCTTTATCCTGACATCAGGCCAACCAGTTCCAACACTAACCTGTTAATGCTGAGCACTAAGCGAGGAAGAGATAAGATTTTCAAGATGGTCAATTTGATAGCCATATTGGTGGTCACATTGACACCATTTTTATTTAGCACCACTATACATAAGACATCTTTTAGTGAAAACTCCCATGTTTATCTTGACCAGTAGAGTAAAATATTTAACACCTATGACCTTCCTAGTTACTAGTCAAACCATTTTTAATAAATAAGAAAATGACATATGATCAGTGTGAGTAAATCCAACAAGGACTGAAGTATGGAATTCTTGTATGATTAATACAAAAATTAACACTTGTTGCATATTTTATACAACAATGTATAATTCAAATTTTATTGTTGGTGGAAATGCAATAATGGCAAGGTAAACATCACCTACAAAAATGAATATATAGATTACCTCTACATTCATGCAAGCAAGTAGGTAATGTTTAATGTCCATCATTAAGGGAAAGATGAATTGCACTCATGTGGTGAGACCAAGTCATCTACTTTCTGGCTCTATTCTAAACTGTTTTCTCTATTTCACTTAGAGTTAAAATTAATAAAACCTTTAAGCTTGCTTAATATAATAAATGAAGGTGGTAAATGCTGCAAACTTATCTAACACACATACTTAAAAACAGAGTATACATTATTATCCATTGTGAAAGTTAAAGTTCATTTCAAGTAATTAACTCGATAAGCTAAAAGTGTACATGATTTCATATCATGTAGGTCATCAGTATATCCAACATATTGTCCCAGGAAGTGAATCCAACTTACTATATATAATCACTTATAAGACAATTGCAAACTACACAGACTCAGATCTGTTACTGCATAATGGAACATAACAATTTGCATTTCGGGGTATAAGGATATTGATGGCTTTTACAACTGTAAATGTTCATTTTGAAGAGTGGTTCCCAAAGCAAAGACCTACCTTACAAAGAACATGAACCCAAAGAACAGTTTCAAGTCATGTTTTCAGGATTCTAAAAACCCAAAATGCAAAAATGAGAAGTGAAGCAAATTTTGTAAGCTTTTTCTCAGGTTACTTTAATGGAAGACCCTGACCAAATGAATCTGGAATTTCAGACTAGGAAGCTGCTGTGGCTAAGTTGGAGGAGCAATAGACTTGTAATCCAAAGGTCGCAGGTTAATATTTGTCTTTAGCTCTCATTTCCTTGGCTTGATATAACCAATAATGTGTAGAAAGAGTCATTACAACCAACCAAGCAGAACGATCTGGGAAAATTTGTTTATGCCTGTAGCTGGAAACTGACTTACCTGGAGTACTACTGTTAATGATCTGATCTCCTGGATCGAGTGGCAAATTGGATTTGTTAACAGGGTACAGGTCTGGTTGAGACACAACCTATTTCATAAAGAGACAAGTTAATTCACACTTGTGTTTTTTGCAAAGTTTTAAGAGCAAAACCTTTCTGCACATTTAATAAAAAAACTAAAATTGGCCAAAATAACATTAAAAAGCAACAAAACTACATTTTTACAAGCTATATGTACTTATAAAATCAAATATATTGAGTTCTTGGGCCAATGGAAGTTATTTATCAATAGTGTCAAAATTTTACAAACCTCTGAACTTATTTTCAGTCATTAAGTTGCTTTGAAGTATATTTGCACAATATAACATTAAAAAAATATGACAGTCAAACAAATAAACCAGCAAACTGAAATGTCATTCTTTTTATCTTGAAACTATTTAACTTTTAAACTGTAACTTTTGCAATGTGTGAAATATCTGGGAAATGTGGATTTGCCTCTACAAACAAGTAAATGAAAGGCTGTTTTATTTACCACTTACAAAAGAACATATATTTTAAAGAATGATCTTAACTATTACACGTGATAAAAGTGTACCTCAGAATATGGTGGCGGAGAAAGTGTCAAATCTGGATAAGGGGTCATGTTGGGAGGATCTGTATTTCCATAAGGCAAGTTATTTCTGGGTTCTACCATGATTGTTGCCGTATTGCCCCTGGATCGATGTGAAGAGAAGCGAGGCTGCAGTGAGGAAAAAAATCCAAGGCTGCTATCACTATGTGATCTAAGCATTCGTTGACGTTGCTTATAATACCCACAACCTCCTAAGCATGACATCAGCACAAAAAGGACTACAAACCTGAAAGAATAGTATATAATAATAAAGTGGACAGATGATGCAGAAGTTAACTTCAGTGATAAGATGTACACTACTCTATGAAATGTACAATTACTGGCTATTTAGTGTAGTTCTTTTGAGAACTTGGGGGTGGGAGGTAATTTTAATTATATAATAATTGCTTGCTATTATGTCTTCATGTATTTTCTGCTCGAGTTAGTCCCTAGTCCAAGAAAGTAAGTACTAAACATAAAACAACATGATCTCAGACTGGCACCTCACCCCACTTCTGGCAAAATATCTACAACATAAAATAACATGTTACCAGCCTGATACTTCACTCCACTTTTGCCATTCAGAATTTTATCCTTGACTTGGACAGGGGCTGAAGGACATCAGGGTGGGGAGGGAGGAAGGGAATGGGGCAGTAATTGCTAGTAAGTAGTACATAATTAAAATCAGTTTACTACCCACCAAACTAACTACATTTTAATCACAGTAATATATCACCTGTTATTTCATAGCACCTTTCATAACAACATCCAAAGAGGAATGAATAAAACCTGACCTCGTGTTTGATTTTCATGAATGAATTCTATTCGTCAATCAGAGATTAATTAGCTCTTTTAGTAATATTAACAATCAAAATCACAATGATCGCTGATGAATATCTGATGTAACTTTCAGGGAAAGAACAAAATGGTCAAGACTCTTTTCTCTCTTTTGATTCACATAGACAAAACCATTAAGCTTATAACGGGGCAAAGGCGCCTAGCTTGATCATCCTCAGCATAGATTTCACTTCTTTCCAACACTGATATGGAGAGGTTTAAGGTTTACAAAGAAAACTTCATTAAAAAGTTCATAAAGATATAGGTAAATATTTATTCATGCTTTCATGCAAAACATTCTGTATTCTTGTCATCACAGCACAACACTGGCTATCATGTATAATGAATTGCACACAGATTTAAGATAAACACAAAGAACCACATGATGAAATACACAGATGTTAAAATTCTTTACAAAATAAAAGATAATGGTAACACATGTAAAATCAATTTTCTTGTATATAAACCACAATCAGTAAAAAAAATCCAAGATTTCTTCAGGCAATACATCTTCATGCAGTTCATGACAAATACTTGTTTCAGTAGTATCATACTAGAGATTTGTGATTGGCTGGCCAATTCCAGTTCCCAAACATTAAATTCCATCTAGATTCCAAATAACTTCCCCCACTGAGGATTTCTTCACACGCATGTCAGTAATTGTAATCTGTAAAAGCCACAAAGTTACCAAGATGTTACCATGGGAAGCCTCAGTAAGCCCACAAGCCAATCAATATATAAAGGCAACTACTTCTTGCACAGCAGATCAAAAGCCTATATACACTGTAGTTATCTGTGGCTGAGAGCTGCAAAAAAGTATAGACATATATAACAGCTGCAATATACTAACTCTTGTACAAGACAATGAGCTTAAGTTATAAATGGAGCATTCTTGCATGCATATCATTTTAAAAAATGCAATCAAATATTTCTTATCCTGTACAAGAGAAAGACACTGTGAAGCTTCTATCAAATATTCACCCATCATTCATTTCATTGTTGCAGCACATGGGTGAAACAGAACTGCCATCTGGATATTCAAGGCAGTCATTCTTACCCATATGAGTATCTTAGTGACTGGGACAAAATTGCCTTGAGTAAATGGACACAACTCCAGTATTCCAAATAATTAACTATTATACTTGGTACCATGGATGTAGACATACACAAACATGTACACAAGAACAATCATAACAGCAACTACAGACACTTCTTAATTGATTTATTAGAGTATCCAGATGAGCTGCATAACACCCACAATCCACTGACCCCAGAGCGCTGTTGGTGTCCCAAGATTGGCTGTTCCTATATCAGAATGTGATGGATTATTCTGGACTAAAGTTTACAGAATGAGGAAGAGCTTGTCCCAAACAATAAACTAAATTATTAAGATCAACTGCGCAATTTGCAGTTTTATTGGCATCTTGGGCTGCCTGTGTCAAGGATCTATCAGGTGCTTGTGTTTCACCAGCACACATGAACAGCTGAAAATAGCTGTAAACAGATCTGTGCATGGTTGCACAGTTTCCTAAAACTCATGAATAATGCTGTGTTCATGAAAACCATGGAAAACCAGCAAAAGAGAAATCAACAAGATTCTTGTTCATAAGCATGAACAAAAAAATCAACTGGCTCGTTGTGGCCACAGCATTCAAATCCTAAACGATCTTTGATGGTGAACAAAATTAATCAATACTTTAAGACACTGACAAATATCTATGTTGGCACATCTGTGCTGGACTTCTCCAAACTTTTTATAGAGATTCTGCCAGGATGCATGACTGCATGAATCAAGAAAAATTTGCACAAATTCACACTCTTGGCGAGCAGTGATGCACAAGAACTCCTGCAAATTAGTTCAAAGTTGTACATACAAATATGTAATCTGTGTAGTATACAATTTATTTCAATTATACCTGTTAACCCTTAAATTGCTTATCATATTATAAGTAATTCCACCGATGGAGGTCTTGTGGCAATTTCTTTTTTCAGGTAGCCTACTGTGTATACTTAGACCTGTTAAACTAAATCTGATTGGCATAGTGAGCATATTGGGCCCTGAAGAAAGCATAGTTTGAACCTTGCATTCAAGAAGTTTTGAAATGCTCGTTTAAACTACGGGCTACCTAGAAAACCCCAATGGCTGACTCTGCTCATCTTCAGATGACAATTTAATCTGACAAATACTGGCTCATTATAGTGATGATGACAGTAAGTTTTAAAGGTTTGTAGAATATCATAATGGGAAAGTTTTAATGCCAATGCTAGGGAATGATTTTGAACTAGAAAATTATGTCCATGCTAGAAGGACATAAACCAATGGATGCTGGTCAACCCTCTATTCAGTGGTAAATGTAAAAATGAGGCAGAATACTAATCCTAAATAAAATACAGGCAATTTAAAAGCAATTATCATTTCTTATAAAGAACTGTTTCCCAACTTGTTTAAGCTGGCTATTACCTATACCAATTAAGACAGCAGACTGTGAAAGAGGTCCTCAGCAAAGAACAGTATTCATATACACATAAGGAACAAATAAGCTCAGAAACATTCAACAAATTAATGCTTATACAACTATTTTAATTTCAATATGGTTCTAACAGAGTGGAGCAACTATGACCATTTCCTCCCCATCCTTTTTTTCTACTTTTTTCTTATTTTGGTGCTTTTATGCCAGATATAAGATATTCTCACAGTGTTGTCATAGACAAAATTATTGTGCTCTGGTTCAAGGTTGTCAATCACGAACCTTCATCCATTGTGGAAAAGAATTTGATGGTAGGTGAGTAAATCATAACATGGGCATTTGTCCACATGTTGCAGTCACAACTTACACATGATTTCATGTTAGCCATCGCATGATCAGATTCGGTAGCAACTGGATTTTTTTGCAGATTCAGCCAAGACAATGATCAGTGCAAAACAGTGTTTGGAAACATGTCATCACTCTTGGATGATTGAGGCTTGCCTAAACTTAGTAACAGCCAAATCTGTATTTCTCTTACATGACACCATGTATCTTTCACGGCCTTGTCCACCCACTCATCTTTGAATTAACCAACAACTTTCTTGTTGGTGTTGCTGAACAATGGATGGTCCTTTGGATACTTGCAGGTATCAAACTCACACATGCAAAGACATTATTGATGGAGCAGGAAGAAAGAGACAGATATCTGAATGTTATGTAAATACCTCTGCTATCCCCTTACTGTGGTGTTTTTATGCCGCCCACAAGATATTCTCGCAGCATTATAATATACAAAATTATTGTGCACTGATTAAGGTTGTCAATCAATGGGGCATCATCCGCTATGGAAAATAACTCAACAGTGGGTGCTAATGATGGAAACACGTTTGAAATTCTTGAGTATACCATAACATGGATGATCATGTATGGATGGTGCAATCACTTACAAATGATTTCATGTTAACCATTTTATGATCATATTCAGCAAGGATTTTTTTTCCAGATTGAGCCGGGACAATGATTAGCACAAAGACCTTGTTTGGAAACATGTCACCATGCCTGGATGGTTAAGGCTTTGTCTCTGCAAAGAAGTCAGTAACATTACAATCTGTATCTTTCATGAGCTTGTCCACCCACTCATCTTTGATTAACCCCCAACTTTCTTGTTGGTGTTGCTGAACAATGGATGGTCTTTTGGATACTTGCAGGTGTAAAACATGTTTACCAATGATGCCACAATCATATATGCATAAAGGGTGATAGTAATGTGCATCTGAAGCAAGTTCATGTCCATGTACGTCATCTTGTACTGAGACTTCATCCAGGTGTCTAACAATGCCTCAAGTGCAACATGATATTTTTTGCTGGTGATGCAAACGACCTTGCATACTATACATTCACTGGACATAGTGTAAGGGATGAGTTTTGGCATATTTTTGCTCACCCAGGATCTGTATGATTTTCTTAAATCAACTTGACAGGTTCTGCCTCCCAAAAAATGTATTGCACAGGTCTCAAGGTAAATGTGATAATTTAAATGACTATGATAAACAAACGATGCCAAAACCTTAGTAAGTATATGATGCCAAATCCTGCCAGTGATACCAAAGCAGTCTGTGCTGACCAATGCTGCATAAAGCTGCCTGTGAACACTTGGAATTAATCTGTGCTGTTACTATAAATTGCAAATGTGTCCAAGACATGCTTCACTCACAAAAGAATGATAGGATAACTCCCAATAGGCTTGAAACGTTTGCCCCAGTGCCCAAACCCAAACAGGAAACTTATAACAGGTGAAGAAGGCACTGAAAGCAACTGTGGAGCCTACTGAATACTTGCCTGAAACATTTATGGTAATCAAAGACATCAAAGAAGTATAAACTTATTCAAGACATTCATTATCTATATAAAATCAATGATGTATTTTGAGGTGTTTATGATGGAAACACTTCATGTTTTAACTTGTTGCAAATACAACCCCAAACAATACCTCATCAACAAAACAAGAATATGCAGTTTCCTCTACACCAATCACTACTATATGACTGCAGCTGTTTGGAGTTGAAAACATCCTGTAAAGTTAGGGTGGTTCCCTGATGAACTCCACCAAATCTAATATGAATCCCAAACTGTATCAAACACAGACAAGCCAGTATCCTGAGTTGATTGCAACAATCCTATTTCCATAATGTTTTTACATTATTCTCTAAGTCTGCAACTTAAAGGACATTTCAGAAAGACTTCATCCAGATCATAAGGGTTAGCGGGTCTGAGATGGGATTGGCTTTGATTTCTGATTGGGGATTAGACTTAACTGAGCAAATGTTAATGAGAGAGAGAGAGAGAGAGAGAGAGAGAGA
>QKMX01262044.1:1535-13291 GCA_003401595.1 Venustaconcha ellipsiformis | reverse complement strand
ATATATACATATATATACATTTATAGATGATTTCACATTAAAGTGGATGGTATATAATGTATGTTAACATGCTTAATCTACATTTAATCGCAAAGACCTATGCTAGGCCGTCGATCGCGTACAACTGAAATATTGTAAAACCCGGATAAGGAATTATTTCTGCTTTGACAACATATTTCTAAAAGTAAATGTACTTGTTAACCGTGTTAGCATCAGCGATAGTAAACTGTTCACACGCTGAGATATAAAGATCCGTTCGTTGCACAGAGTTGTCCATGTGGTATTATTTGTTGCTCCTACTAATCTGCAGCTGTATATGCAGCTGACACCAGTATTTAATCATCCTTGTAAATGAAACTGCCAAATTGCAACCTCATCAGGGCCCTGAATTTTGATCGTAAATTGATTGTTTCTCCTTACCTTGTGAACGTAAGACTTCTTGATATAGTGCTGTTATGGACAAAGCAAAATTTGAATTTTTTTTCCAGGATATTGTGTTGATGCCGTTGCAACAAATCCCAAAGATCATACGTCGAATCAGCCAGATGTGGAATGTAACCAACATTACTGCAAACTCGTTTTGTGCTGCCAATAATACTATCAACATAAAGTTTATTTACAAAATCAGGTATGGCAATAGAAACACATTTTGTTGTTATTTTATTTACTACCATACCAATGGCTCCTGTGATTGTACCTCCTATTCGCTTAACGTAAAGAGCATCAGCTGATGTACCTTCAACAAATGCACTTTTTGCTGCCACGTCAGATAAAATGGAGATACTGGATAATATCTTGCTTTTTATCTTGTTTGATCCCATATTTAATGTGCATGTCATTGTCTCCGGATTTTACTACTTGTATTGCGGTATAACCGGTTATCATGTCATCGACGTACGCTTTGTTTGTCAGACCTGATGTTGTTGTTGGAAACGCAGTTGATGGTATCTTGTTGACGCCCATGTAAAGATTACCTGTCACAGTGTCGCCGGATTTTTAAAAAAAAAAAAATTGTTTGACAAATTTTGCGTTTGGTACCAAGTGGAGTATTATCGAATTGAGTATTGCATATCACCTTTCCATCCATGTCTAACGAACGTGGCATAGCTCTTCCGGCAAGTTTTAAGTGCGCTGTCAATGATTATTTCAACTAATCATAAGATATTTCATCTAATTCTCCACTCGGAGGAAGGTGTGTTGGTAGTCCTGTTATCTTACCACCGTTGATAAATGAAAAAGTACCTGGTACAAAATAACCAGCGTCGTTTAGCAAATATGATGTGCTTAGTTTTGTTACCTTGTTGTTATTCATATTCATGTTGGCGATCATTATGCCGCCGGCAAGTGAAAGTTCTTCAGATACATCTGCGTTTAGTTGATTGTAACTTACCGCTTGTGTGTTGTTGGCAGGAGAATATGTTTTTTCTTGATCTAACACTCGTTGTCCTGACATGATAATGTTGCCGGTCATTAAGTCACCCGATTTCTTGAGATATTTTGTTAGATCAAGATCTGCTGTAGTTGCTGTTGTTTCACTGGAGGAACCACTTACTAACATACCATATTTTGTATAGCAACTCATGCTTTTTGTATGCTGCTGATAAAATTAAAAGGATAAAAGTTTGTACACACGTTAAATAATGATCATAATAAACTTTGATACCGAGCGAGTAATAAAAAATATTAACACAATTTTGAGTTACCGGATTGTCATTACCTGATAGTCCGATGTACTTGCTAATGAACTTGCTGCTCAACGACATATTCAACTACGATTGGGGGTATATTTATACGATCAATCCCCAGAAGAACAAATATGAGTTGCTGAACAAGAACAACGAAAAACTAAACAATGAACTTGATGCTGGCGAAAATATCTTTGTTTTAAGATCACTTGAAGATCTTATTCCTGTTGCCGAGCTAGACTGGAACGAACGTAAGATTATTGTGTTTAATGACATTCCGTTGATTAATGCTGAGATGGACAAGATCAAATATTACTTCTCATTATCGAGAAATCGAATATGTAATGTGATTTATCTTGTCCAAGGTTTATAACGTCGACCGCTTTATCAGAATAAATACTGGTTGTTTTATATTGTATAACGAATATTGACGTGTAAAACGTATCACGAGAACAGTGCGGTGATGTTTCCAGAGACAAATTTGTTGAGCTGTTTCACGAGGCAGCTCATGTAAACCACAGTTTTTTTCTCATTCAGTAAACTTGCCAGAGATACCAATCACATGTTCAAATACGGAATTGACAGGTTCGTAAGTTGTAAAGATGTATACAATTAAATTAAGAAACACCAGCAGAAGAATTATGATCTTTAACTCGGCCGCTGATATTTTTGATCAACTGATGCTACTAATCGATACACTGGCACAGGAATCGACAATGAAATAGTTGAAATACTTGATCATTTAAGATAGAATCGATCTTTAACGACGGACGAGTATTATGTGCTACACAGCGATCTGATTCGCTAGCACAAACAAATTATTATATTTTTATCTGGGAATAACAAATACAAATGTCGTAGATGAGACTGTTATTTGACTCATATCAAACAACATCGAACAGCGCAAACATTTAAGTTTTTATAATCCTTTCATCGAACTTGAAACTAAGTCCACAAAGCAATATGAGATCGAATTAGTATTTGATACTGTCTGGCACTCTATGGCAAATATTAAAACTTTCGTCAAGGATGATTTTACGTTAGGGTTGAAAATCAGTGGCATCATCAACGGGAAATCTGGTAAGGTATCACAGGGCGCCTGCAAAGTCACATATATCAACAAAACAATACAATATCTTATAACTGCTTGCAGTAGTGATATACCATCTTATTATTTCGTGATAATTCCGAATTACAATCCTTTATGAGATAAGAATAACACTAAAAACAAATTGTATATTGCTGCTAGTAGCCAATGCACAACATGATCGTTGTTTTGCTAGGATTTAATAACAACAGTATGGATCTGACACATCTGAGACAATATCACATGGCAGTGAGTCAGCCGTCAACATCACATATGTAAATACAGTATTGATAAGCTTTTCTATTACAACTGGGTGATACACCCCATGTGGTAGCCAAGGACAGACAATTTATTCGTTTAGCCCTAATGTGCCACCTGGTTTGTTAATGCAAGTAAATACGAGACAAATAATATATTATCCGAACAATGTTGAAAATAAAATATCAATGACGATGACAGTTACTGATCAATCCGGTCATAATTTTACTGTCCTTAACAACTAAATTGTGAATTCCTATCTTCATCTGCAAGTCGATTAACCGATCGTGGTTAGCTAGCTCTGACCAAAAGTAAATTTGTACCAGACAATTTGTATAAAGAAGATGAACCAACAAAAAATGTATCACAAAAAAATCTAAGGTGGTTTTTTAAAATATAGTTTCAAACATAATAGAAAATATACCTGGGATAGCCCACAAAGTGGCGCCAATCGCGTTAGACGCATCAAAGGCTTTTGCAACATGAGCTGCATCTGCAGCAGGAACCGCTGTCGAACAAAACATTGCTGGTACAAGCAAAGGTTTAGTGCCAAGTGGTTCAGATGTTTAACATGTCATTTCTGAAATAGCTCCATCATCAGAAACAGGACGTGCGATGATAGCAACAAAAATTGTTGTCTCCGGCCGGCGAAGATTTGATAGAAAATTCGTACCACGAGCTATACCAAAGCAAGGTACTGCTGCGTTTTATGTGTAAAACGATTGTAAAACTCACGATTTTGTCTGACGATGACAATAAAAATGTCTATTAAAATTATCTTGATCTTGCCGACGAGATAACCGTATACGACTCTGCCACTGAGTTCCATTATATTGAATATCTTAATGAAATCTAATAACAAGGCCGGTAAATTTAATATGAGAGACGAAGATGTGTTTTCGCTGCCCCGTAAAGCCGTACTTGAAGTACAATCTAGCATAAGGACAGACGCAGATGGTAATACAGGTGTTGGTGCAAATATTACATAAGTAAACAATGGCACGAGCTTGTTCAAAAGTGCCAAATATCAACTAGCCAATCAAACAGTAAAATATATTTATATGCACTTCGCCAATAGCAAGCACTATTCTTAACATTGTATCGTTCAGCGATGAATACTCGAGATCTGTTGAAACAAATATGATGTGGATCAAGCATACATCAATAGGAAATACTGCTAATATGGATCTGATTCAAACTGGTGAAACGCCAATTGCCGGCGCTAACGATGATCTAACGCGCACTAATATAAACAACCTTTTATTGAGGCTTCATAATCAATACGGAACGGCTGCATCAGCTGATAATGCAATTGCAAATGTGAGAAATGCTCTGAGCTCTTTGTAATGCAATTGGAATTGATCCACCAGATGTTTCAGCCAATACAACTGCGTCGTTAGCTAAAGCCCAAAGTGTCGTTGCTGTGATCAATCTTCGAAATATACAACGAAGGTTTTGTTAGAAGAAGAAATTATACAGCTCAGTTACGTCAAATCACAATGATGCTTCCGTTAAACAAACTATTTGGATATTACAGGGACTATAATACAGTTTTTACTGGTATAAATCATATTCTTATACATGACCAAGCTGATAATAACGATTGTCTGGATAAAAACTGCTTATTTTGGTGATTTCCAGTTCGCGATATCACAATTAGCGTTAAGGATATAACGAGTTGTCATAATCCATCTCATTGCCCACCTCAAAACTAATAGAATTTGAGACTCTGTTAGCCGAGTACAGCATAAAAGATGTATTTTGAACAGCATAAGGTTTATCAAATTGTAGCATCAAACACAAATGAGAACACATGGCTGATAACAACAGCGCCTAGCGAACAGTTTTAGATCTCAAATATATGTCGAAGAGTTTCGATCTCTTTACCAGATATTTCATTCTGATGTTAGCAAGCACAGCGAATGAGCTGATATCTAAATAACATGGACGTTGGGAGTGCATTTTGTTGCTCCAGATAACATTTATCATGCTTATGCCCTTGTAATATCAGGCATATAGATAACACTTGACGCCGTCAAAGGTAGAATGAATGTACAGGTGTAATTCGAGTTCTTCAGACTCCAATGGTATGTGAATAAATTCAAAATGAAATATATTTTGCATGATATTGATTCGTCACAGGGACAAACAAAACTATCACGAGCTATATCTAAATGAAAAGCGGTTTCACTAAAATTGGTTTCAAAACTCAGCACGTTCCAGGAACATTAACAAAGTCACTTCTTACACAACGACAGATAAATAAAATACTAAAACATCTTTTTATGCTCGATCTGTCAGTGCCACATATATCAGCTTTTGCCAGATTGAAAAGCAATTCTTGGCGGATCAATAGGAACAACGATAGCTACTTTAGCACGAACATTATTGCCAAAGATATTACTTGTGCTAGGAACGTTAGGATTAGCTGCACAGTCAGATGCAATAACAGGAGCGACAACAAATCTGTCTCCGGTGACACAATCGAACAGTTGCTGTAAGAGGGCCGCTATCAAATCTATATTATATCTGATCGATAATTATATCAATTCCGACAACATGAGCACGAAAAACTCCTATGACAAAAAAGGAATAACCACAAGAACGAACTGCAACGCAGTCATGGGCGGGGTCATAGGTCCACTAATAGCGGGGATAGAGAGAAGTTTATTACCAAATCTATTGAGGATAGGACGTGGAACGCATGTATACCCAATGCAAAAACGGACTTGTGGAAATCGGGGTCGAGTAGTGATGCTACTGGGAACCAGAAAATGAAATCGTCTGCGTTAAATAATTTTGAAATTGCTGAAAAACTTTAAACAAAAACAGCGGATTTATCGGAGTATTTTCGAAAGATGAGTTAGCTGATAGATCTGCGAAATATAATCAATGCTGTTTCATCAATATTCAAAATTTCATTGACGAATATGGAAATAAATTGCTAGCTCTTTACAACAACAACTACTTTGACTCGTTTGGTCTTCCTCAGAGTGATGCTATACGAGAACGAGCTGACAGAAAACTAGTACAATGTATCATTGGAGAAAAATATAAACTCTGCATTTGGATGCTTTTTTGGAATGCGTACATCAGATATCAGTGGAACGCAGAGTTTTATGGCTCTTGAACTTCACAAACCTAAAACAATTTCTTCGACGAAAGGTGGCCGCAAATGCAGTCGATGTTATCTGGGCGATATATCTCGCAAATATGCAAAATACTGCACAGAACCACAATAACATATGGTATATGTTTAACGTCATTGATGTCTTTAGCAAATACGCGTTTAGTGTTCCAGTTTTTGATAATACTGGATCGACGATAAACAATTCGCTGGAAGACATTATTGTTTAGACGGAGCAAAAAAACAGATAAAATCTGGACCGACCATAGATCAGAGTTATTTAATAAGCGGTTCGAGCAGTTTCTAAGACAAAAAATACATAAAAAAGATAGGTTACCGGTATCGAAGGAAAGAGTGTCGTTGTCGAACCCTTAAATAGTACTATAAAAGAAAAGGTCTGCAAGTAGCTTACAGCAGGAAAACCACTAACAGATATACAGATGATCTGCCAGCGATGATAATGGATTATATTAGCACTAAACACAGTATAACAGGTATGTCACTGAACGATTCTATAAAAAAAATTCGTTTTTTTGCAAAGGAGCACATATATCGCAGACAGAAGCTTAACGTTGGTGATCTTGTCAGAATTTCATTAACAAAAAAGACATCTGAAAAAAGTTTTACATCGAATTGGTCTGAATAAGTGTTTGTCGTCGACAAGATTTTAACAACTATACCGGTAACATACAAGCTAAAGGATCTTGCAAACGGAGCTGTTACAGATGTTTTTATGAGCATGAACTTTAACTAACAACACAAGATTTATTTGTTATCTAACGAGTGATTACAAAGAGTGGTAAACGAAGGTTGGTAAAATGGCGCGGTTACCAGTGATAGTTGTAACAGTTGGATACCAACCAGTGAAATCAAAGATCTTTGACTAGATAGCTAGCAATCCCATTAGATCGCAGTAAATCTTTTCATATTTTAGAAGAATAGACTTGTATTTAAAA
The DNA here is from genome assembly GCA_003401595.1 of Venustaconcha ellipsiformis. Classification (NCBI taxonomy): domain Eukaryota; kingdom Metazoa; phylum Mollusca; class Bivalvia; order Unionida; family Unionidae; genus Venustaconcha; species Venustaconcha ellipsiformis. The sequence continues at coordinate 6,178 of QKMX01262044.1, read as the reverse complement.
TGGGTCTACACAACGATATCAGATGTTATCATCCATCTTCTTTAAAATCTGTTATAAGGTTCAAAGTCTTGACAAAACTAAAATCAAATTATATTATATATTTTGACGCCATTAAACTTCAGGTTGTCCAATACACATAAACGGCTTGAGCATCTCCCAAAATATCTGATGCTCTGTAACAGTAAAATTAATTTTTTAAAATCTTTTTGACAAGATGATATTTTACATTATTTCGTGATTGCGCTGTGACATAAATTTGTTCGTGCTAAGATAGAATACCTGGTTCATCGACAAGTTGATCATTAGTTACAGGACAATAGATGTTTAAAGATAAAATTGTGATTGTTCTACAATCGGGCGTAAAGCAACATCATTAATCAGTAGACCACTAGCGGTTTGAACGATATTTTGTTTTACATTTGACTCGCGATCAATATCAGCTCGAACTTCAGACAATCGTTTAATCATATTACATTTTATACATAACCATTTTATGTAATAGAAGTAATAAATGCCAGACGAAATAAAGAGAGTTGTCAGGGCTAAAATATTGAATATGAACCTGCTGTTCGACAGGGTTAAAGTTTTATGAGTAATGATAAAACGGATCTCAAGCATGTCAATCTTATCGTTGGACATAATCCTTACTCAGCTTCTGATGTGCTGTTAACAGGTTTTGAGGTACCAGTACTCGCGAAAGATAAAATTTTTTTTGGGTCAGATATGACAGGGACACTGTCTATAAATGGGCTTTACAGCTTAATGAGAGACCATTTTTTCACTTCAGGTTAGACTGTAATTTAATGTTCAACATCTTTCAACATGAACGTGTAATTTATTGTTCAAAATCATTTAACCTTAGCGTGTAATTTATTGTAAATTCTGTCAAAGTAGTATCTTTCTTTTGATCTTACTGTTTGAAACTGAAATAGGAAACTGTAAATCAGTTAATTAGTTTTTATCATGCCTTTTTATAATTGATATTCCTTTGGTTTTTTGTCTTTTTTACGGCAGATATCTCTCTTTCGGATCTGTTAAATTATGTCACTCCCGCAACACAGAAAACGTATTAGAGTTAGCTGTTATCTTACTAATTAGGTCAGCTGTTTCTCTACAATAATGTCATATATTAGTTATGCAATCTCATGATAGACATGTTTGATTTAATTATTAGAATCTCTATATTAATGTCCCAACTGTGACTGATGTGTGTTCCAGTGTTTTTGTTTCTTCCATGTCACTCTGCAAAGATTTATTAATCTACTTATCCACAGTTTGCCTACTTGTAATTTCCTTTGGATATCAGTTATTAGTACTTTTTGCTTTTTTCCAAATGTTTGAATACGAGTAGAAAATTTATTGACTCTCTGTCAGATCCATTGCTTTGAATCCAAAGTCTTCAACGTGTTCCATTGAAGCTGTTTTTGTACATTTAATATTTATTAATTCGTTTATAACCACTCTGTTCAACAGAATTTAATAGATTGTCTAAAAAAAGTTATGTTCTGAAAACTTTTAAATGTTTATTATCCAGGACCTTTCTTATTGGAGTTTTAACTCGATCTTGTACACAGTGTCGATGGCTGCCTTATTACTAGACTGGTTATATGGTATTGTTCAGCATTAAACTACTGTTAATTGTTTGAACTTGTGTTTGCGTCTCTATCCACTGTTCGGTCTCAGCATTTCAGGGTAGGTAACCCAGATGATCTATCTGGATTATTTGTTTGATAGATATGTAACAGGATATCGCCGGGTTGATATATGATCTAGTGCATACACTGAACACAATTTAGTGAACGCGAGGTTTTTTTATAATGTAATTTAACGATGACCGAATCCGACAGCATACTCCAGCGTATATAGTCAAACAATGGATATAAGAAAATGATTTCGATACTAAATAGAATTAATCAGAACATATAATTTCAGCTTGTAATGAAATGAGAATCAACCCAAGAAACTCACAAACGAATATGATTAATATATGGATCCATTACCAGGGATGATCAACGTTTATAAGGAATAATCAAATATGATTTTTATTTGTGGATTTAACATAAGGGATGATAAATGTATATAATATATAAATAAATATAGTTCGATGCATGGTTCAGAAACAAGCAAAATGCATGTACAATTAAATTTTACTCGTATAGCTATATTGAATTATATTTTCATTTAAATAGTGATATTTAAATGATTCAAAATTAGAACATGTATGTATCTCATGGCGTCTAGTCGATGAACACGATGAATTTTTGTCTAAACGGCTCTCGTCGAATATTCAAGGATCAATCATGTTTACCCAATCATTCCAGTCGGCTGAAGGATCCCTTCGTCATCAGTGTCCATTGTTGAGGGAGAACAAATGAACAACTTATCGACCTTTTAAAATAATGATGTGAGCAAACATGAGAGTGGAGTTAAGTTCTGCATGGTACCATGTGGTCTAGTTTCATTTTTTTAGTGATGTTATTTCTTAATTTATTACACAGTGAAAGCATTGTTTAAATTGCAGTCGCCCTTGACGCTTTTCATGTGTACAAAGTTGCTGAGTACCGACAGTCATGATAAAGTAGTAGGACGTAGCGTTCCAGAGATTATGAGCATTGTTGTGATGAGCTGTACCTCAACTAACTTGGTGTGGGATGATTCAATCCAGACAGGAGCGTAATACTTGGCTGTCGAATAACGGAGGATCAGTGCTGATGTCTTGAGTGTCTGCCACATACTAGAAACTTGTTAGTTTCACAAACTCTTTGTTTTCCATTATTTAATACTTCTGTGTAATTTGCTTCCGTCATTGATTTGAATGAAAAGAAAATGTTTTCATTTCTTATCCAGCTGATAAATGACTCGCCATATCATATTTCCTGCTGGTCATTTATGCATTCAAGAATTTTTCAACTTTGCATATGTCATTTTGCCTGCTATAAACACAACAAAAATATTCAAATGAACGAATGACAGGAAGTATCGTTTGATTGGTTGCTGTAACTGAAGAAACAGCAGTACGAAGGAAGTCACAAGCTTTGTAATGTTCACTGGAGGCAGTGTTGTGTTATTCCATGTTGGTCAACAAGTCGTTGAACTTGCTTTTTTATTCTTTTAGCGTCAGCAACCTTTTTATTTCTTCAGCTGTAATTGGGTCATTCAGACAAGAGTTATCGACAACATGCACCACTCCCATCGTCTCCGGGATTCATTATCTATCATCTTCCGGTATCTCATTGTAACATTTGATTGTAAAGTGTGCATTGTTCCTTTGAATGATGTTTGTATCACGGGAGAAATACTTTTCAAGAATTTGTTACACTGTCTCCTAGCCGCTCTGATATCAGCATTGCTTACTGCAGTTGTTCTACTTTCGTGTACATTACTATACAAGTGCTAATGTTTTTGGGCTTTCATACATTTCTTTGCTAGACCTTAGTTCAGAGTCAGATTTTGTTTCTCGCGTGCATTTGTAAAACCTTGATCTTAATATCCATCATTACAAATATTCAGTTTGGCAGAACTAATACAAATACATCATTTATGATTCTAGTTACATGTCTCATTATTGTTAGGTTCCTTTAATTCAAAGTCGATACCTTTCTTTTCGAATCCTGTTTTCTGTATTAATAGCATCAAGCACATGTTAGTGTTTAATTTGATAAGTATATGCTAAGGTACTGGGATTTTGGTAAGCATGCATGATTACAATAGAACTTTAGGGGTTATTTTTGGTTTTACTTTATTTTATGAATACATTATTTAATAAGCCGATAAGCTGTAAACGTGTTGTCCTAAACGTGCTTACGTGCAGGAAAAGATAATTCTGAAATAAAAGTTAAGATTAATAATCACGTAAAATTAGAACGTTAAAGACTACTTAAACAGCGACTTAAAAGTATCATACATAAAACTTCAAGCTAAACATATAAAGCAAGTAATAGCATAAATTCTATTAATTCCAAAAAGAAAATAAAAAACTGTGTTTAATTATTGGCAAATATAATGGCCAATATCACTATCATTGCGATATTTATAATTTCGTTAACAATAACAATTTATCTCTGGAATATTATAAACTGATGCAATAAATAAGATTGACGACCATTTCCAGCGTGTCTAATCCTATTTCCCTACGGAAAACTTTCCTTCATCTTCAATAAACATACCTCTTCCTTGCATATCGGAACTAGTCCAAATGTCTGATGAAAAATAATCTCGTGATTGAGCGCAACTTATGTTATATCTCATATAAAATTAAAGATTGCTATTTTACTACGAAATAGACAATGATGTTTGCATATATCGTATTCTTTACAAATTTTTCGTGCTACGAATACAAAAGTATTTCGAATTCAATTTAGGTTAAAAGACCACATGTCACCTATCAAGCAATTTAAATATATCCAGTTTAAATGAATATCAGTAGACTAAAATATCTTCAGCACAAAACAACTTTTGTTTCTCTACATCTATATGTGTGAATTTTTTTAAAATATGCGTTGTTTAGTCTATAAGTTTTATATTTGATATGACGTGAAAAAGAAATATGTTATGAAAATTATTATTCTATAAGAAATGCTCTATTTTGTTTAAATAGAACGACGCTCGCGCACGAGAGAGAGAGAGAGAGAGAGAGAGAGAGA